>JANHGL010016914.1:0-10569 GCA_024611195.1 Ceyx melanurus
GCCCCTGCTCTGGCAGGGGGGTTGGACTAGATGATCTTCTAGGTCCCTTCCAACCCCTAACATTCTGTGATTCTGTAATCACCACATGTGAAAAATGCCCCATGTGTGGTCTGAAAAGGATGGTGACTGAAGCATTATGGGGCACTGCAGCCACAGTTCCCTAATATGAAATGTAATTTGTCAGTGCAGCAAGCAGTGGAGGCAGGGCTGATGGTGAGAACCTGGACCCCTCCTCAGACATCATTGCTTTTGAGTGATGGGGATGATTGGGACTTCCACTGGCAAATTACTTAACTAGTAACAGGACTTTTCCATTAGCACTCCACAGAGGCAGGTGTTGTGGAGAGGTTGATGCACCTGTGGCTCAGATATGCTAGGGCTGCAAAATCAACAGAGGTCATATTATTGAGGAGCAGGTCAGAAGACATCTCCTCACCTCAGTAACAAACTGACACGTGTCCTGAGGTGTCCAGTTTGCTTCAGTGCAAAGAGGGGCCTGGACAACTTCAGAGTCTGCTGGAGATGCCTGGCAATGGGACACTGCTTTTCTGCCTGAGTCAGAGCATCACCATGTCTGTCAATCACATGCTGGAAGATTTCCCAAGTGGATCTGGGCAGCTCCTCTCCATGCTTTGTGTGTTTACAGATATTCATGGCTGTATTCCTTTAGATCCTTAGCATATGCACTAAATGAGTGCCTGCCCTGAGGGAGTTCAGTGCTTCTACACATGACCACTTATGCAGCTTTCTGCTCTTTTCACAGATTTCAGACATGAAAACCTGTGAGTGCATGGCCTGTGGGAATTCCCACCCTTCTTGGCTTTGGGCATTTTATCATAGATCTGGAATAACAAGTCACTTGCACCCTGGGAGGAATTTAGGTTTTCTGTAAGACACTGATGCCTCTAAAAAGTGATCAGGGCACAAAAAGGAAATAAAGTGCAGTAAAATGCAATGCTTTTAAAATATAGTCATAGTGCTTAATGAGAGTTAAGACTCAGAATGAAACTGTCAGGATTCCTTTGGTGACAGAGTGGCAGAAGTGCCACCAAGCACTAACTGATGTAAAAAATAGCAAAATGAGAATGTTATCAAGTGATTTTAGTCCTAATTCAGAATTTGCCCCCACTAAACTGTATCAAGTCCACAGACCCACCTTACTAGTAGACAGAGTCCCTCTATTTGCTGGCTTCCTTAATGAACAGGCTTGTGGATAAAATTTAACTCTGACTTTTCTCACCACGCATCAGGCAATGAGGCTCAGGCATTCAGTGGTGCTACCCTCTTCTAATCACCCTGTCTGCTTGCATGAAAAGCACTGGATTTAAAGTGGCTGAGCAGCCTAGAGGAAAACACTCCCAAATTCTTGATGTCTTTCCTCTTTCCTTTCCTTTTTCATCACCTGCTTTTTGCAGACATCTGCCAGGCTCCTGTGTTCCAGGCAGGAACCAGATCAAAGCTGCTGCTCAGTTAGGAAGCGATGGACACTGAGACCTGAAGCTTGTGATCAGCATCACAGCAGAATTAAGCTGCACTTGGAAGGAGGAGTGATGCCAGGTTGAGGTTTTGGTTCAATTCCATCTCTGGAGGAAATAGAAATGTGATTTTCTCTGTACAAGAAGAGCACAGCAGCCATACTGCTGCTATCCACTCTCTAAGGCCAGAAATCAATGATTTCTAGCCAGGAGAGATGATTTACAAGAAGGTGTAAAATCCTCATCATGCTCCTAATTATGCTTTACTACACTATTTCCTTCTGAGTCCATCTGGTGATCAGACTCTACCCTGAAGCATGTGGATTGATGGCCCTCATGTTTTGGTTTTTTTTCTCCTAGTTGATCTAACTGCTGATGCTTTACTTTTATTCATGTGAATGTCTAAGCCTTTTTGAAGCTTTGAAAATGATGATTAATTGTGAAATGAAAATCAATAATGGAAGTGCTTACAAAGCCAGTTTGATTTGGGAGTGAATCCCAAAGACAGCTGCTTTCTCTAAGAGTGATGGAAAAAGCTGGAGAACAGCCACAGCAAAAAATTCCAGATACTGTTTTGGGGTTTTTTTTTGATGACTATCATGCGTTTAACCCTTTCAGCTTTATTACCAGATCATATTACCAGGTCAGGAAAGCAAAACCTCAAAGTCCTTCAATGGGGATGGGCATGAAGATCAGGAAAGGCAGATCCTGTAGTATCCTTGCCAACAGCACTTCCCTTTGCAGGCTGGCAGGTGCTAGTGTTTTGCCTGGGATTAAATATCCCGTTTTTTCTGCATTTCCCAAAGAAATCTCTACTCACACCAGTCTCTAAGACTCCAGATAGATTGACTGCCATCTCGTGGTTAGATCTCCCTGCTGCACTGGTGCTGGGGCTCAGCTCTAGTGCCCCAAAACACACATGGGGGCAGAGGAATAACAGAGGGGAGGGCTGTGTGGCAGAGTGCCTGGCTCCGGTGCTGGGATGCTGAGGAGGAAGGAAAAAACCTCCTTCACAAAACATGCTTCAAATAACAGCATACATCATCTGTCCTCTCTCTGGAGCCTGAGCTAGAGGCAGGTTTTGATCTCCAGAGCCCCTGAAGTCCTACATCTTACCTATGGGAGAGAGAAAGCAGCCAGATCTGATCAGGAGCAGGATGTGACCATTAGTACAGAAAACAAATAGCATGTTTGCATTGAAACCTTAAAGAAACAAAGTTTATGAGTATATGAGAAAAGGAAGAGAATGGCTGGAATTGTATTTAAAGGGGGAAATCATACTGGGCCAGGTTACAGTGTCTCATAGCAGCATGTTCAGAAATGACCTAGGAAACAATTCTTTCTGCTTTCTCCAAGCTGTGGTTTCAATAAAAATTAGGAAGACAGAGTCTTAGAGAGCCCACAGTTCTTTTCAATCTGTTCCTATTTCAGCTGTATGACACACACTTCCCAGTTAGCACGTGCATTACTAAAACAAAGACTGCACATTTGGCTTTATAGAACATTTTATTTGGAGAGATTTCTCACGTCATTGAATATTGGTTCTTTATTAAGGCAATTCTGAAGGGGCTGGAGGGGAGAGGCAGGGAACAGAGACTGTGTCAACGGGATTGCATTAAGGCAAAATTCCCTCCTTCTGCATTTCACCACAGTCAAATCCACGGAAAGGCCAGAACAGTAAATGACTCGTGCCAAGGAAGAGATTCAGTGCAAATATATCCCACTGACTATCTGTAGCCAGGGCTAGATCCTCAACTGAAGTGAATTGACACCACCTTGTTAGCCACAAAGCTGATTTAGCTCTGTTGAGGATCCCAGCCTGGGTTCAGGAAGCATTTTGGTGTGTGTTTCAGATGCAAGCACAGATTGAAATGCTCTCCTGAATGAGGGCCACAGCCCTTTGAGTGCAAATCTGTGAAGTTAAGAGAGTTCCATTTTTATTCACTATATAAATATGTCATTCTGTGTCCTTTTGGTTTGCTTGTTCATGTATTGCTACTGAGTTTGTCCTAAGTTTCTTTAATTGGTTTTTCATTTCTATGTTTTGCACTCTGATTATATTTTAAGTGCATTATGACATAAAAATGAATTCTCCTTTGGAGTCCACTTCTTCCAAAGGTTCCAGAGCTTGGGTGTTCTTGAAGGACCAAGTTATGGGGTTTTTTTTCAGTGAGTAATGTTCTCTGTGAGCAATGCCACAGACAGCAGAGGCATAACTTGCAGAGAAAAATACTGCTCAGTTCACACACCAGCAACACAAAGCAGACTGCAGACAATTCTCTCTTTCCACAAGAATTCCTACGAGGGTCCTACTGTTACAAAAATATAGTCACTAAGACTTGCATTGGTTTGGGGAAACCCCTTTCTTATCCCAGGTACAAACCAAAGGAAAGTATGGCAGAAGTGCTACCAGAAGCATGAAGACATTTTCAGGGAGAACAAGTATATAACATTTCATAACCCTAAAAGCAGTCTCCACCTCCCAAGATGAAGTCCTCCAGGGGACCTCTGACAGAAAGCCCTGGTATCCATTAATAAAAGGATATGTATAGGCCTTGCTATTGCAAACTTAGGAATATGAAATGGTTATATCTAGCAAAGTGGAAAATAAGGCAAAGAAATCAAGCACATATTACTGTTCAAAACAAAACATTTCCTGCATACACGTGGATACACAACTTCTGTATGATCTGGAACTGTGTGTAACATTCATGCCTGAAAAGCATGAGCTCCCTGCATATTTCTTTGATACGGAGAAGAACATCCAGTTTGAGGGAATCAAAAGGGTCACTACCAGGCATCAGTACAAGTCTTTTGTGCTTTAAACTTTATCCATGCCTTTTCCCATAAGGCAAGCAAACACTGTCATGACCATTTTGGGTTTTACTTCAACCAGGTCTTCTGGAAGGGCGTAGACTCTTGCTCCAATTTTTCTTGCCATAGAGATGGCATACCTGCATTGCAAGGGTGGAAAAAAAAGCACAAAAAAAAGGAGAAAAAAAGATAATTACATTAGTGTAATAGCCATAATTTTCTGTTAAGAAGTTTTTTACATGATCAATACCAGAGTGAGCTGGGAACTTTCTTGCCACTCCATCAAAATTAAACTTTTCTATAGGAAAGTATGAGACAGGTTCATAGAGAACTACCTTTCCAGTAAAAGAAATACATAAAACATAAAGCACATAAATAATAAAATAAATAATGCATTAAAACATAAAGTGTTCCCTGGTGGTTAGAGCACTGATTACCTGCAAGCATGGGAGACTGCAGGTCAAACTCTATTATGAAACACTTAGTCTCCCTGGAAGATTATCCTCACAACCAGACATTCTAGTTTTGCTTCCCCTTAATCTCTGTGACTCGGACTTTGCACATAAAGAGATTCACAAGGATGGAAAGCAGAAGGCTGATGTTGCTGGGGTGTTGTTGGTAATCAACATTCAGGGACTTGTCTTCTGCTTAAGTCATACACAGAATTTGCAAGCTGACCTTCCCATCTCCCTGCTCAGAGTGCACTGTTGCAAGGCTACTGGTTGTTCTCCACTGGCTATGTCTCTATTTTTAAATTAAAATCCCACAGCAGAGCACATAGAGTTGTAAAATTCCCCCCAAAATGCAGAGAAATGGGGGTGTGGGGGGGTGTTCAAGAAAGGGAGGTGGAAAGAAGAAAACATCAGAAGAGGGATGAAAAAATGATGGAGAGAAGCACATGTAGGATTGTAAGGAAAGAAGGAAAAAAGATGGTAAGAAAGAGATGGAAGGGAAGAAGACCACTGGGAAAATCTTTGTAACAATGATGGCAGCTCTGATTGCCTTACATTCCTCTTTTACTCTTTTGTAGTTGCCCCATGGAAAAGGAGAAGCTAAGCTGATGATCAGACCAGGCTGATCTCTGAAAGGAAAGGGAGATGCCCCCAGGATTGACTCTCTGCTGGGAAATGGTTTGCACTCAGGAAAAAAAATAAAAATAAAAATCAATCCACATCCAAAAAAACAGGTTTTCAGGTATTAATCCTGTCCTCCCCTTTCTCTTTTAGATATGCCCTACTTCCACTTGTCTGTGACTAAAGAGGTATCATGACATCTAATCACTGGTTTCCATGGCTCACTATTGTTGGCATTGTTCCCTCATCTCTGAAAGAATTTTAAATTTAATAAAAGAGGAGCTTGTGAAGCCAAGTGATTTTGATCCCTTCAGGGAAATGATAAAGCAGGAATTATAACATTACACACTTGGTTTCCACTGATGGTCTTTTTTACTGCCTAACTCCTAGCTGAAGGTATTTCTCAGTTGAGGTCACACCAGATGAGAATGATAGCAGAGCAGTTTTCAAAGACAGAGGCAGGTAACTTGTGTTAAGTGTCACTTGGCATGAACGTACTTAGCATTATTTAGTTTCTCCTCATCATTCAGGTCCTCCATTTTCAAGAGGTCATATTTGATTGATCCTGGTTGAATGGCATCAATGAGATCCAGGACTGGCATGCTGGTGCTGATTTTGCTATCCTGCATAGATTAAAAATACAATTAGATGCAAGAACAGGATGACAGATCTCCCACAAAGCCAGAGTCTAGGCTCAGGGGTAATGGACAGGTCAGTCAAATACCATTTAGATCTTCACAAAGGACTGCTTAGCATCATTCTTCATCTAAGGCAGACTAAGAACCCTTTAAAGGATTATTTCTTTCTCCCCAATAGATGAGACATTATTAAAGCAAAAGATGGGGTGCTGAGCTAGTGACTTTGCCCCCTGTGGGGAGATGTCAGTGAAACACATCTACTGATGAGAGGTGCAAGGAGGAGCAGCTGTGTGACTCCTGATCTCATTATGTGAAGCCTGATGGATCTGTCCTCACCTGGTGCAAACTGCTGATTTACATCCACTGAGTGTTTCCCAGCTTGGGAAGTGGTGTGGATGCATTAGCAAAATTGGAAGCTCCCTAGAGCTGGTCCATCTCTGAGTTGATATGGTGCCTTACAAAACAGGGCAATGTCCCCCTGAATGGTACTACCAGATTATTAATGTATTGCTCTTGTCCTTTTAAATACTGTTTTACTTTGTAATTGCTGTTGCTTAATGATCAACAGCACAATATTCTTCCTTAATTCCAGTTATTGTTCCTGGCTCCTTACTTTGATTTCCTTGTCAAACTGGCATTCAAGGTGTTTCCCATCATGTTTGTGTCAAGTTTCTGTCACCTTTTCATAATTAAACCCCTTGAACAAAATCTGTGTATCTGAACATGGCTTTAAACATGGGAATGAAAAATAACCAAATGATATAATTGTATCATAATGAAGTGTGGATCTACATGCACGTATACACCTGTACACAGGCAGCATATATCACATACACAAAACCACAGTCAGAGATTCAAAAATTGCTAACAAAAATCTGTACCTTGAAACTGGAGATGGTTGAATCCTTCCCTGCTGCAGTCAGTGTGTCATTGACCCAGCTGACAATGATTTCATCATTGACCTTCTCTCCACCACCAATGTCTTCAAGGATATTCAGGGTGTACCTTAAGAGGGAATCCAGCACATCTGCATTTGCTCAAAGTCTGCTGTAACCTCAGAACCACCCTGCATGTGCACAGCTTGACTGGGATCACACCAACAGTCTTAGATCTGACATTCCCCTTCTCCTCACACATAGTGTGTGAGTTATATTATAACATGATAATAGTCTAATGGATCTAATTCATCCCAAATTCCCTAATCACTGGTTTGGGAGTGTTCAAAGTCATCAAATTTTGATACTCAGAATTCCTAAATGGTCCCTCTTAGTGGATCTCTCTCCAGGTTACTCATTCTCATAGTGTTTAAAGAATAATCTTTAAGGCTAGAAGGGTATTGTTGACCTCATCTACAACTGACCTTCTGCATAAACACAATAATGGAATGTTTTGCTTTTATGTCAACATACACCTAAGAAAGACATCCCAAATTGATGGCAAGTAATCACCACATCCCTAGTTTAATTACCTGCTGATAAAACTATACCTTGCTTTATAGACTGAATTTAGTCTGTATTCAGTTCTTAACTGGGTCTCTTTACACCCAGTTATGGAGCTTTTAAACACACATACACAGAATTATATTAAATTGAGGAGAGCTACTGAGTTGCATCTGCTTCATGTAGCAGATTATAAAACTTCTGCATCAATTCCTTGTTTCCAGCACATTCTCCCCATTCCCTGATACAGAGACCTTTCAGCTTCTTTTTCTCTCTTCCGTGCAATGAACATTTACTCATTCTGTAGAGATAGTGACAATAATAATCTTCTGCATGAGCTGACTGTAATGGCCTTGCCCACAAGATAATGTGCCTCCTGATCCCATCCCTAACTAGAAGTGAGCACAAGGTTACTCCATCTTTGCACATAGGTGTAAACGGAAGAATGAGAAAGCTGTAGCCTGCAGAGCCTTCTCAGTGGTCAAGAAAACATCACAATGCAAACAGAGTGTACCAAAACACTGAGGTTTGTGTCTGAGTGCCATACCTCCTCATCAATTGCCAGACTAAGGCAAGGGTGAGCGTACGGTTTCCTTCATTCAGATCTTGCCCAGCAATGCCAACAAGGGAAAATTTGGCTTGGTTCTTTCCCAGTTCCACTGCGTAGTTGCAGTTTTCAAGCTATTAAGGATAGAGTCAATTAGAACAGGTCAAAAATAAGAAAAAGGGAAGGAAGGAAGGAAGGAAGGAAGGAAGGAAGGAAGGAAGGAAGGAAGGAAGGAAGGAAGGAAGGAAGGAAGGAAGGAATTTAACTTTAATTAACTTTAATGTTAAATTAACTTTAAATTATTGGGATGGCTTAGCTCAGATCCTTCTGGGCAAACAGCAGCTTTCTGGCTTTGTGATAATACAGATGTTTGACTACCAGCAGTCAGCTCCATTCCAAAAAATACCATGGTAAACAGTTAACATAGAAGAAAATGTTTTTCAGGCAGGACTTGAAAAACAGATTACCCTGGAAAGTACAAATTTGGCTGGTGGGTACCTCCAGCATCATGGCATTGCACTGAGATAAAGGATTAGTGTCCCAGACAGTTCTTCAGATCTGTTAATCACTCTGGTCTAACTGGATCAAATTATTCAGCCCAATAGCTGGGAGAAAGCTTTGTATTTAACAGCAACTCTGTGATGGGTTCTTGAGGCATCTGGTCAAGAATGCTTATCATCACTGTCTTCATTTGATGTGGAGAGCAGTGATCCAGACAGCTGCAATTAAACTGGTGCCATATGACTCACAGTGAAGATGCATTGTAATTGGTGACTAAGACAGTATCAAAAGTGGTCTGCAAATACAGTTTTTAAATACTGAAACAAAAGTGTTGCCTTTTAAAAATATTGTTCACCTGTCAACAGAGTCAGTGAGTCAAATATATGTTTCTTTTTCAAGATGAAAAATTATTCACCAACTCAGAAAAAAATCAGTTAATGTGCTGTACTTGGGACTTGAGATCAACATGAGTGCCCACATGGCTGTCTGAAATGTTATAGAGATCCTTTGGGTGTAAGACATGACTACTGAAGCTATTCCAGCTTTTTGTACCTTCTTCATGTTGCCACCCAGTTTAGGATATGGTGGTTTGTTCACTCTGTTCCAGTCTACTGGCACTTTGATCTTTTCATAGAGCTGGAAGATAACCAAGGCATCTGACAGGTCACTGAAAACAATAGAAAAGATATGTCATTGTTCAAAGAACAGAGGAAAGGGACCCGACTAAACTATTAGCAGACATAAAGTGAGTTTTTCAGTAAAGAAAAAAAAAAACCAACAAACTTTCTTTTAAGGTCCAAAACTTTTTGTGTTTTTTTACACAATTTGTTGTCTGTATTTATCACCCGAATGAAGTGTAATACCTTCCCTTACCTATATAAGTGATTTACACGTGGATTCACACCCAGGGAGTTCATCCAGTTCCTGAATGTCCTTTCTTCCCTTGTCTCACCTAAAACAACAGATACATCAATCAACAGGCCTGCAAAACACAACACTCCAGTAAAATGTCTCGTAATGAAACCATAACTCAGGATTTACGGTGCAATGAACCTTAAACAGGAGACACTGGTTGACATGTGAAATAAGAGAGCACAGTGCAGCATTTAATCCTTCTTCATGCCCTGTATATTATAGTATTTAGCCACGTTGGCCTTGAAATGCTTTCAAGAACAGCCTCAGCATGAACAGTTTTACTATGAGACTGAGAAAGGACTTGAAGTGATCCATTCAGTGATGGTCCTGACCCTAACCCAGAGCAAGCAGGCAGCAGGTTTATGCAAGATCTGATTTTTTAGGTAAGATTCTTAATTACAGGAATGCCAGATCAATTCTAATTTCACTTAACAAGCACTCTCAATTCCCCACACTGGTCTGGATACCTCATAAATATTTTTGTCTTTTAATGTATGCTATTCACACAATCCTCCATAATACCAGCATTACACACAGGTGAAGAGCAGCCTCCCTTTCTTGAACCTGCCTGTCCAAAGGACATAGGTTATATTAACATATCACCAGTGCAGAGCTGGGGATGCCGTGGCACAAGCGGCCAGAAACATCCTTTTTTTGCATTTTCCTTACCTTCAATAGAGCTCCAATCGATGTCCTGATTCTCTGGCTTGTGCAGGGCCGGGTATTTGTTGAACAAGTTGGCAATGAAGGCCAAGTTTAGCTTGGGGTTCCCCCTCACCACGTCGGTGGCCGTGACAAACTGGCGGCAGCCCAGCCTCTCCGCCTGCTGCAGCATGCACTCCGCTCGCTGGACATCGTCCTTCTCCTGTGATGGCGGGAACAGGGGGCAGCACGTAACTCCGAGTAACAGCATGGTTGTGGAATGGGCTTTACCTAAGATCTAGACTTCCCGCCGTAGTGCTTTTAGTTATTAAAAGGGGGTGGTTTGATGATATTCCAAAAGAAATATGTTTGATTAGGTTTGTTCCGTGTTAGTGGGTGTTCAGCGCGGTTCGGAGGTTGTTAAAGTTTCAGGGACAATATCTAACCAAAGGTAAAACACATCACAGAATCCCAAAATGTTAGGGGTTGGAAGGGAGCTAGAAGGTCATCTAGTCCAACCCCCCT
>JANHGL010016916.1:0-51056 GCA_024611195.1 Ceyx melanurus
TTTTTTTAAGTGCAAGCATTAATAACCTGAAATGAAATGGAAAAATACAAGGATTTGCACATTTCTCATTGTATCTTTTTCTCAGTGTATTACAGGCCTGACTCATGGTAGGAATCCCTGCCCATGGCAGGTGGTCTGGAACTAGATGATCTTTAAGGTCCCTTCCAACTCAGACATTCTATGATCCTATGAATCCTAATTGAAGTCAATAAATATACATCACATCAGAACAGTGTATAATTTCTGTGGTTTTCTGCAGGTTTCAGTAGTAAAAAAACACCTTTTTTTTTTTTTTTTTTTTGCATTAGAGGTTGTGAAGTTGTTAGAAGGAACACTGTAAAGGGTAGCTTTAAAAGTGCAGGGATAGCAAAAGTCTGAAAAACTACAGTTGCCACATAATTAATGGAGACCATTATTATGAGTAAACAAAAGATGTTATGATTTCCATGCCCATATAAGTCAATTTCTGTCTCTTTCTTGACCTGTCTGGTCACTGTTTAAGCATGCGTTTCAAAGAAATTATTTTCTTGAGTTTGATTGTTAGAGCCTTGACATGATTTTGCTTTTATTTACATTAATTTGGGAATTAACTCTGATTTTTTTGATGCTACTCTTAATTACACCACTAATTAATTCTCTGTTCCAGTATTGTTCACTACATACATTTAGAATAGTACTCATAGTCATTGCAGAGTAAGGAATACTAGCAATATAAGATTTTATTTGCTATGTTGAATTCACAGATAGAGACTCTGAAAAATAACAAGCCTCATTATATTAGGTGTATAAAAACTACAAGACAAAAGATCCATTCTTCAAAGGATTTATAAAGCATCATTATCAACATAAAGAACTACAAGAAAAATTCACCACTGGCATAAACATGCAAAATTCCATTGAAGTTTATCTTTTAATACTGCTTTATATTAGGGGTGAATGTGGCTTTTCATTTCTGTTTCAAAGATGCTACAGCACATCCCCATTGGAAAAAAAAAATAAATCACTGAAGCTGTATTCCTTCTGTTCCCCCAGAAAAAAAAAAATGCTAAAGGCATTATTTCCTCTTCAGTCTACTCAGCAGACTTGCTCAAATGCTTTCTAAAAATTATTCTAATTATAGGAAATACCGCATACAACTTCAGCTCTGTGGTTTTATTTTTGTCTCTGACAAAATGCTAATCTGCTTAATATGTCATTTATATACAAACAACACAGTATTTATTACAAAACTAGTGTTATCTCTGATATTACTAAACAAAGAGAGACCTGTCCCTGAAATCTCAGTATTTGCTTTAAATGTTTAACAAATGAGCCATTCAGTACTCACTATCTCCTTGTTCCTATACAAAGTATAGGAAGAGTATGAGGGTGTCACCTAGTGGATTGTTCAGACTGCCTATAAGAGAGCTAACAAGTGAAAACATCCAAATGACATTGAATGAACTAACAAAATGAAAGAGAAAGGATTCTTTTTTTTCTTTATTTAATTACTCCAGGAATTTTGAAGGCTTCAACAGAGCAGTATTGTTCCATAATATCTGTTTTTGGATTTCCATTCATTACACAGAATCTACTGGCACAGAACAGGGCTGTAAGAATGATGCATCCAAAATTTTGAAGAGAAAATTACCTATATCCTGGCTCAGAGGAAAGGTTTAATGTTACCACAGATGACAATTTAAAATGAATTGCACAAAACTTTTCTTAAAGATTACAAATAAGTGGAAGAAATTGTATACTGTGCTTGTAGGTTCCATCAATTCTATTTTAAAAGAAGGAACTATTCCATGGTTTTCAACAGGCCATCAAAAAATGATTTTTTACATGTATTAGTTTGAGATTGCTGTATGCATTTATAATTCATGAATAGTTAAGGTTAACCTTAGCAATCTGGAGATGAAAAGGATTACATAAACTATCCATCTTATTTCTTTGATTGAATTACTGCACATATTTAAAGCAGACGCCACTTAAGAACTGAATACCTGCAGTGAATTAACTCAAGTCAAATGCAAAGCAGATACCCAAGCCAGCTCACCCAGTACCATTTCAATTGCATGTTGAAATTTAAAATAGCAGCATACAATATATAATTGCATGATGAAAGCCTATCTGATCTCATATATTTAACCTCTTTTAATTAAAAAAATGCTTACTGTAGTATTAATAATACATTCTGCCCTTGAGTGGAGGAAGGGAAAAAAGAAAGGATGGAACTACAAATGATAGAGACATCCTGTTTAAGTGCCTAGAGCAAACATTTTATTACACCCCCTGCAATTTTTCAGAGTGTGCTGTATGGCCAGCATGGAAGATGAGAAAGTCTTGCCCATGATGGTGTGCTTATTTGCTGGTGTCAGAAGTACCTGTCAGCAGACAGGACAGTCCTGGAAGCAGCACTAAAATCTTACACCAGCAGTACACTGTGCTGGCCTTGCTGTTGGTATACTGCTTGAAGTACTAGTATGTCTGTTTTAATGGACAAGTGGAACTTTCTTCCTTCATGTATATGAGTTAGCTTAGCCTTTTCTGCATATATAGAATACATACAGACAGCCTGAAATTCCTTTCAAAATACCCTAGGTGAAAAGATGTGAAGATCCCAGCAATCCACATCCATATTCAAAGCGCTCAAAAACCACAGTTCAAGAGAACTCTGAAAAGGCACATTACTTAATTACCAAACCAAAAATGTGTATAAATGTAATTTAAGTGTTTGAGTAAAACAAAGCTACTACCTACCCCTACATTTTGAGGTAGGAAATGAAGGAAAAGAGGAAAAAAATATTAGTAAAAACCCTCACCCTGAAAACAGTTCTGTTGGTCAGAAGCATCTTACTGATCTAGATATGAACTGTTTTTTGCCCCTTAAAAGCACTTCTCTCCTCTTTGGGACACAGAGTTATTTTGGGGTTTTCTTTTTACTTTTTTGATTTATTTGTTTCTCAAAACTGTTGGTCTGGTTTCTGGTGGAGAAACACCCAGGTGATTTATATTGTGAATTTTGAAAGTAGACACTGATGAAATGCAAGATCTGCAGGGCAAGTAAGGACTGCTACTGAAGAAGAGGATGCTGTCAATGAGTCTTCTATACCCACTTGTACAGCAGGTGTTTTTATTTTAAAGTAGTTCCTTCCAGCTTTGTGCAGGAAACAGCAGTACCAGGCTCCCATACTGCACACATCTCCTTTCTCACAGAAGGTCAGACTGCCTTCAGAATAAAAGAAAATTAAAATAATAACCCAACCAAACAAAAAGCAAACCAGAGGGAAGGCCTTGGGCCTCAGCTAAATATTTCATTAAAAGAAAACTGGTCTTGCATATGTTCTCCTTAAAATCTCCCAAAGGACAAATCTGTCAGGGTATGTCTACACAGTTAGGAGCATCCAGTAACACAACTATTCCTCCCACTCTCAGAGACGGTCTGACACAAGCCAGCTCCAGAGCAGAAGCTGAGTAAATATGCTATCATAGTGCCAAGCCTGAGCTAACACAGGTTGTGTCTCAACAGGCCTTATTAGCTCAGGCTCATTACTGTAATAACATGGCTATATGGCTGCTGCACTGCAGCTGGCTCAGTGTGCCTGGCTTGCTGTGTGTGAGAAGCAGGCACTTAAGTATCTGCTTCTGACTATGTAGACATGCCGTCAGCATGTTCCTCCTCTTCTTCCCAGAGATTTTGTCATTTCAGTTAAAGCCAGCAGCTGTTCCTCTCAAAAAAACCCTGTTACTTGCATAAAAAAAGAACATTTTAAAAATAGTAGGTATGCTCGTGAAAGGTTGTGGGGTACCAACTGCTTCTAGCAGGTCAGAGGATCACTTCTGTTACACCTTCATGGAGTTTTCTCAAGTAGAAAGCACACCCTTAAGCAAGGATCACGTAAGGACACAACTTCTAGTTTCCTATCACCTCTTGACAGAGAAGATGCAAGAATAAATTACACAGTGAGCACTGGGGGAGACCTACAAAATGCAGCAATCTGTTTTCAAATAAAAATAAAAAATTCACCCTTCTCTTTTATATAAATGGTCAAGTTTTGTATTTCCCCATTGGTTACTCAGTAGACACAATTTATCTGCATTTACCCTCAACTATCCTACTTTTAGCTGGAGGGCATAGTCAGAGCAGCATGGACTCACAGCCAACCTCAAAGAATGCAACAAGAACAGAAAAAACTGCTCTTTAAATCTTAATGCTGGAAGAGAACAGCATCAGCCTGGTAGCTGAGATTGTAATATCAGACTACATAAATACTCGGACCAAAGAAAGTCTCAGGCAAAGTGCTTATAGATCACAATAGAGGAGAATATTATCTGGGATCTACTACCTCTATATATGATCCTGGTAAGTGTAATTCTTAAGTGGTTAAGTAGAAGAGCAGCAGCAAGCCACAGATATTACGTGCCGAAAACCTAATTCTAAATCCACACCTATGAATATGAGCATAGAAAAGTATTCCCAGTAATTCTGCATTATTTATTCAAGAAATTACTTTGTTTTAGCTTTAGCTGACATTTTAAAATGTTGCTTCTTAATGATGGATCTGGTAAACAATTGCTTTTGTGTATTCAAAACTGATAGACTCACACAGAGATATGTGAGAACCTCAGGCCAGGATAGATTGTCTTGGCATTGAGAGGATTTGCAATATTTAAACTTTGTATATTGCCATGAACATGTGGCACTGCCTCTTCTTTAACTGGCTGGGGAAATCATTCACATGAGTCGAAGTTGACAAGATTTAGTTCAAACATGTTCAGTTGGTTCTCATTATGAACAACTTCTATTTTTAATTGTGATTTTTTAAAATTTGCTTCTCAACCCTTAAGAAAATATACATGCTTACTTTCTGCAATCCGTTTTGGTATGCTGTATTACTTGTGTTGCAACATTGGCATTTTGATTTAAAGAAGCAAATGAGGTTTGAAAAACCTGATTTTTATTATTTTGATGGGGAAATCCTCTCAGTCAGCTCATCATGATCATTAAAGAGTCTACATGTCTTTCAGTAAAGTACTTATCAAATCTTCAATGTACTTTGTTCTGATCTGGATTGTTTCCAAGGAGTAACACCATTTTAGTGAACTATGCTGTAATGCCCTCTACTGGTATTAAACCTGAAAAAGCACTTCAGATTTCCATTTTAGGTGATATAAAGAGATATAAAACCAGTGTAAAGACTGAGGGCTCAAACCACAATGAACTTTTATCAGTACTCTATGTTAGTGAGACTCTTTAAGAGACTTTTAAGTAAAACTAGCCAAATTTATCCCAAACAATACCAGAATTGACATAAACATTTCACAAAGTTACTGAGTGTTCAAGGTTTCTTAAGAAAGAATAATTTGCTAAATTCTCAAAATTCCATTAAAAATTCCAGGACTAAAGGAAGACACTATTAAGAGCATCAATTGTCCATTTAACTTCAAGAAGTTAATTCTGCATTAGCAAATCAAGAGGTGAATATCTTGTCAGAATGTTCATGTTAGATTTCAGTACTTGAAATGAAATGTCAAGCTTTTGACTTATATTTTAACCAGCCAACACATGACAATAACCATAGACTGAAACCACCGTACAAGCAAGGAGCAGAATATATACACTAGAACTTAGATGATGCTATTTTGCATAGCCTTTTAAAAACGGGGATGACAATTTAGACAGACAGTGGATAGGCAATTTAGATACACAATTTAGAACACCACCACCTGATGAAGAATCCTTCAGAATCCTTCAATACTTCCATGGCATGAATATATGGAAAGAAGGAAATATTTTAAATCAACTTAAGTTTTTTCCTTCCCAACTTCCTACTGTGTTGCAGAAAGCTTAGTGAGATGCTACCCATTCCCAAGGAGTTAATTAATACTTCCCATGAATAAATCACACAAACATCTATGCAGCAAATTCAATCAAGTAATCTTTTTTAAAGTGCCATAGTATTTGAAGTATATATTTTGTAGTGGCTTGGTTAAAATTGCCTTAATTAGATAGGGTACTGATAAAAATAAGGTCTAGGATGCTCTTTTTTGTCTTTTAGTTCTCTTTGAGGCAAGGGTAAACATTATAAATCTGGCCTCAATTTGGCATCTCGGAAACATGAGTTTCAAAAGTGCTATGCAGAGGGGGATGTTCAACTGCCATTGAAAGAACTCCCCTTGGTATTCTTGAAAATCCCACCCTTAAACCTTTATTAAGAATCCCTTGAAAGAGATTTTTGCTTGAAGCCATAAATCTTCCCATCAGATATGCAGGGCAAATCACCAATTAACAGGAGACATGAAGGATTTTCTTGATTACAGTTTGGACATGCATTTCTCTGGAGAGCTGCTTTTGTTCTGAACTCGCCTGTCTCCTCCATGTTTGAGCACACAGTATGTTTCACAGTCGAAACCTGGACAATTTTAGTGCAAAAGAAATATGCTTTGAATAGTCTGAAATGTTTTTGTGAGACAAATTGCTGTAAAATAGGTTACATTGTGGATTTTCAACAGAACATCATTTCAGACTGGCAAAGGCATTCTGCTTCTTTGTGACACAATGGCATTGGGTCCAAATGATGAATCCATGTAGATGTGGTAATAAACACATTAAAGGCAAACATTAGCACTCATCACTATGGTGTAGATTTAGGATAACCCTTAGAGGATTTTAGATTCTTGGATTGTCCATGTCCTAAACTGTCAGTAGCTTGAGGTGACAACCCACCTCCTGACAGCAGGTATGGGAGGCATGCCTGCCACTTTTCAGATATATATGAAAAGCTGCAGTCCATCTGTTTTCTTTCCCAACATTTTAATGGTTTTCCATATCTCTGATTTTCCACATCATTTCAGCTACAATGAAGACAACAGTGGAGATATTTTAAATAGCATAGTGTAGTTCTCTTTGAAATCTGGTTTGCTCTGATGAGAACTGTAGCTGTTTTTCATTTGTTTGTTTGGGCTTAGGTTTTAAACTTAACATATTAACTACAGGAAACAGTTTGATTAGTGGCCAGAGATCCTATCAGTGAAATAATGGGATGTCTGCCCTTTGGGAAATTTGCTTTATTGCTTTTCTGGAAGCCACTGACCAATGTAGTCTACTAAAGTAACATTCTTGAATTGTCTTTTTCTTTACTCTTATCTATTAAGCTATTAACCTTCTTAATTTAAGCTTCTCTATTACAGGTAATGTTAGTTCCAATTATATGTAATAATTTATTACTAAACATGTTAGTATTGTGTCCAGTGACTAAAATAATACATCTTGAAGAAATAGCTTATTATTACCCACTGGATTTAGGGATAACCTATTGATTTGACACTGATTTCTCACATGAATAGTGGAAAGACTGAAGTAGGCAGAGTGAAAACCCATTTTACAGAGAGGACCCATTTCTAGAATCTTGGTACACAAGCATAGGTTATTGGAGCACTATAACAACATAACTGAAGTATAGCTACAGCAATCACATCCTTGCCCAAATGCTCCTGTGCTGCCATGACACTTTACATAGAGCATAAGATCTCAGCTCTGGAGAAAACAAAACAGAACAAAACAAACAACCTGTCTTGGTAAAAAGAAAAGCTGTTCCAGAGATGGTCGCCATGGAACCTTCCCTGTGTCTCCCAGTGAAGCAGATGCTAACAGCAGCAGGCAAAAAGGAAAACTCTTCAATGCTCCCTTGCTGCACAGGCCACAATCCCAGAAGTCTGACTGAGACTCCATAACCATGAAGTTGGAACCAGGTCCATACACATAGCAACAAAATGTTCTGTCCACTCAGTCTTCAAACATTTGCCAACTGAAACACTGCCATGTCCAAATAAGAGCACAACAATTCTACCTCAAGCAGCTTGAGGTCATGACTCCTGCAGTAATGTGAAAATCTTATTTCTCTTATATCCTGGAAAAACTAGGAACATTGCATTTGTACCCACATAAAAAAAAAACCAACAAACAAACCAACAAACAAAACCAACCTAACAAATGAACCAAAAAAAAAAAACCAAAAGAAACCCCTCAAAATAACAGGCTGTTGGGTTCATTTATGCCAAACTGTTAACTAATCAATAAGACATATGAAATACAGGCCTACTTTTGAAATCAGATACCAGCTTCTGGAAACAGTATTTACAAATTGTGACTATTGCTGTTATTGTTCTTCCTATTGGTGTTAGAGATAACCTATAATAACATGGTATAACATCTTCATTTCTTGATTCCTGCCATAAGGTGGTTTTCTGGAAGCCTTTAGAGTGCCTTATGGAACCCAGTACAGGGGATAAATGGGTGAAATTTCAAATGGTCTTTTCTATCTTAAATGCTAAAAATCATGCAACTAATACTAAACAATGTGTTATCTGGGAGACAAACAGATGTCTTACAGATTTTATCTACTACTAATTTAAAAAGTTTTCTTTGTTTCTGCAACTATAAATATGACACAACTTGTAAAAGATTCTTTTCTGTTCTATTCACAAAAAATGAACATAGATCCAAACCATGACAATCCATACCCACAAAACAGGAATGAGTTACTGCTTTCACACCTCTTCAGTTTGTGGTTTAGAGACTACAACACAAGTTGATTATGTTCAGGTTGCCAGTTACAAAAGTTGAGGGAATTTTCATGTCTTTCAATGAAGTAATGTCTTCAGTTGATTACAAGGAAGATTGGAAAACAAATTATTTAATTAAATATGTGACACAGTTGTACTAAATACAATCAAACATTTCTCAGCATTGCTGCAAATAAAGTGAAACAAATGCAGCTCCTCAAATGTTTCCATTAAATAAATAATTAGAGGTTTTCTAGTATGCAGCTTCATGGAGTACAAAGAATAAATCACATAAAATAAAGGCAAGACACTTAACAATCCAATTTCATGCAGAATTCCAACTCCTGAGAAGTCTGAAGCCTCAGGCACTTAGAATTTACTGTTCTCATTCAGAGAAATGATTTGCAGACCTAAATGAATATTTTAGGGGTTTTTTCTTTGAATCAAATGATCCATCTGTTTACTAAAACAATTCACTGCAAAGCCAAAGAGGTCATGTCAGGGTAAAACCTCCATCTCAGCAAAGGGTAAACCAAACAGGGTGTCAGGTTGAACTATTTGAAGTATAAAGTGACATCAGATAATGTTTGATGATGGTTAGATTGCATGATCTTTCTGCTGCTGGATTTTTTAAGACTTGAATACAAAGAATCATTTTCTTGAACAGTAGAACATTAATAAAGGTTTATATTTCTATGTAATTATCCTAGCTTTATGCTGTTGAGTAGCATTGTTAACAGTTTATATATAAAAATACATATTCTAACTTATTAAACAACTTACAGCCACACCATCAGACAAAGAAGTATTTGTCAGTAGGTAATGAATTTGTAAGTTAAATCAAGGCAATAGGCATATACCAGAGAATGTTACTAATCTCCCATTTTAGAATGAGGGATTCTATTTATTTCAAATTGCTAATTTGCAGTAAAGTTGGAATGCTTTGATGTGGAACTTAGTGGCAGGGGGAAGAGAGTAAAACCAGGATAGAATATGTTCTTGTGGAATTAGCACATTTAATAGGAAAATGTTTGTTTGAAACTAAACCATATTACCTACAAATGTTTAATACTTCTTGCTTTCAAAGCCATGGATAAATTCTTCCAAAGCTCTGTAACTAAACAGTGAAAACGCTGTTGTGAAAATGTATGTGTTGCTGTCTTTCTGTTTCTTCTTTCAAATCAATTCCTTTGTATGTTTAATTTATACTACTTTTGAGTTTATTAGACACACAGGCTAGAGGTAAAATACTGATATTACATAGATTTAATCTCATAAGAAAACAGATGCCATCTTTAAAATGATTTAAAGAGTACAGGTGCTTTATATTAATCAAATTCTTTTTTGCTTGGAGTATATCAGTTGAGGTGCTTATCTGTTCATGTTCTGTTCAGATAAATTACTGCTAATCATGTTTGAGGGCATGTTTAAGAGTTTTTAGACTAGTTACAGATATTATACCATTTCAAAACTATCATAAATACTGTACTCCAACAGCTATAGTTCATCTGGAAAACATTCAAGCTGATTCATAGTCATTGCCATCTAGTGTGCTACAGTAACAAAGCCTAAAAACAGGTTGCTATTAGTCTGTGCAGACTACACTCGACCTATACAGTAAATATTTCTGAGGTGGGTAAATACACACATAACAGCCTTAGCTACTTGATTCTCACTGTATATTCACATACTAGAGTTGTTAAGAATTTATTGCCAGGAGTGTAGCCTGTGCTATACATTCAAATCTATTCCACTTCCTTATGGGAGAAGGATGTTAACAGGAGAGGCAGGACCAATCATATTCTTCTAATTTTTCATTGGGAAAGACAGTGTTAAACTGGGGGAGGATAACAGGAACAATAAAATATTCAGATTTTTTAAAAAATCAAACTTTTTTTTACTCAAAATATAGAGGTTCCGAGGATGTACACTTTCAGTGAGTTGTCAGCCTGTTATTTTTCAGTATCGCCAACAAAATTAATTGCAGAACAGAAAGGTCATCAAGGTGAGGTTACTAAAAACCTTTGTGAGTGGCAAAGATGACATTGGAAAAGATAAGGTGTGACTTGGCTGACATTGCAAGGTATAGCCATGCAAAGTGCTTGCTGAGAGAAGGGAGTAGGAGTGGGCAAAAGGAATCAGAAAATTTGTCCATGAATTTCACATGATGTTATTATGCTACCAGAAAGAGAGAAAAGGAAAAGAGAGGGAGGAGAAATGGGGGGGAGTAATAGTGAAAACACTTTGAATTGAATGTGAAGATTCATTCTTATTGAAAGAAACCAGGGAACAGGAAGATGCAGAAGCTTAGAAAAAGTGACAGCAATGCTCTAATGAGATGTGGGAAGCATTAGAATAGCTTCAGCAAGTCTAGCAGCACGGCCATAACCCTGAGAAACCTAAAGGCTTTTGGGATCTTAAATAAGGCCTCGTATCTAGTCTGAATGCTATGAAGGTAAATGTAAATCTTTAGCAAGAGTGCCACTTGAGTTCTTATTTCAGTGCTGTGACAGTTTCTCACTATTCATCAAAAGACTGCACTGTTGAGAAGAGGACTGGGTTATACATTAAATATATGGCTAGAAAAAAAATAAAATTATCCTCTGAGGATACAGAAGTTCCTATCCCTTTCTGAAGTATATTCCCCTCCTTGTTTTCTTTGACAAGAGTCAGAATGTTCAGTATTTGACAAGGACTGGGCCTTAAGATTTGTCTCCAGTCATCACTGTCTTTATATTTTCCTCCTGCTGCCTATCTTGTAAAATATGTTTTCCCAAACCCAGTGCCAGCCACTGCTCTTCTTCAGTCAGATTCTTCTGAGAGGCTCATAAGTGTCACATCCACCAATCCAGCACCTCATTATAAAATGGGGTGAGACATTTGGAAAAGAAAGCAAACAGAAAAGAAAAACGTAAATAGCATCACTTCTTGGTTACCAGGTGCATCTTATCTTATCTCTCCAGTCTCCCAGGCAGTACATTCCTTACGAGTCTTAACAAGTGCTTTGTAGAATGTTTATCACAGCATCATGCATGTGTTCTAACACAGTGACAGAATAACATCATGGAGCTACTTTTCACCTATTGTATGTTAGCAGTGCTACTTTCTGATTAATATATGTCACACAATCTCTGTTTTGCAATAGAAAAACAAAGGTCAAGATAATTGGATTTCTTTGTCACCTGTCTGAGATGAAACCCCAGAAATTAGTGCCAAACCTAAATTTTAATTAGACTGCAACACAAAGAGATGCAGGGATGAATATTTAATTTTTCACTCTCAGTTTCTTTATGCTGATTTGTTGCTACCTGGCTGAATTTCAACAAGCCGATCAGATTGCATGAAATTTGGAAAACTGAACTGACCTTACATCAAAACGCAAAACAGATTTCTAAAAACTGTCCTAAAGTTGGGACTTGCCATAAATCCATATATTTTAAGCAATACTATTAACCTATTAGCCAACACCAGACATTCAAAGCATGTGTACCTTTATATATGCCAACCTACTTTCTGTTTGGTTCTGTTACTGGATAATGTTTTCCCTACAAGTGTGCTGATTTCAGTTGACATCAATAAAATTTAACCATATTCATAGCATATTAGTCATTTTTAACATAGCCCTGTCAAAGACTTTCCCTTAAAGCAAGGTGTGTGGGTGAGCACTTTCTTTGCAGCGCCTACCGCATAAATTTGCATTTTTCCCTCCACCTAAGAAGACATGATACTAAGAAAGAATCAGTCATTTTTGTCTCTTCAGGTACACTGGTCTTTTATACTATCTATTAATATTGGAATATTACAGTGGTAATACTTCTCATCTACTTCATTATTTTCTGCAGTTTCCTAATCTGCTTTTCTGATGATCTCAGTGAAGCAGGTAGGTTGTATAAATACAATTATTTTTGCCCAGTGGCTTAATACATTGTGTCGGTAAGTAAAAAAAGGATAGTTCCAGGGATAGGATTAGACAGACCTAAGAGATCACAGTTTACCTTCTTAAACTCCAGTCAATTTTTACATCATCATCTACACATATAAAGCTGAACTGCAATTTGCATAAGCCTAATAGTCCACTTATAAAACTATACGTATGTGTTTTATTCCTCCAGGTAAACCAAGGCTCGTTCATATTAGTACCATATGACAACAGGTCTCATGGCTCATATTCCAACAATGAACAAGAGCAATATTTCAATTTTGAGCTAACAAGACACAGGAGAGCTGTTGAACAACTCTTGGCCTCTTATTTCTTGCGTCAATGCATTGTGGTCGTCATGAACTTAATAGTAGCTAATAGTAAGAACAGAGCTAAACCCAAAGTTTCAGTTAGCTAACAAGCAGTGCCACTCTTGTCACTGTAAAAGAAATGAGTGTGCTACTGCATAACTTCACTTCCATGTGGAACAGAACTACACTCATTCATTAGTTGTGCCACCATTTTGTGCCAAAATGGAAAGAAAATATATACCCATTTATTAGTGCTAGAAAATGTCAATCCTCTTTAAAGTGATAAAAAGCAGCAAAGAATTTAGGGCTAGATAAGTTTTACTTCCTAAACCTCAGGTTTTAGAGTGTTAATTCTTCTAAAACTACTTTAAATTAGAAGTGCTACTGATAAGCAGAACTGTTAAATCCTACTGCAAGCCAAAAATAGGATGTTTGAAATTATCAATTACTTAAAAGAATTGCTTTGTCACCAGGTACAGGCTACTGGGAAATAGTGCTTATGTAACAAATGGCTTATTTAGTTATGAGTTCAGTTGGAGTTATTTTCTTAGATGCTGTATGTGAAAGATTTAGGCAGCTGTAAGGAGGGAGCTGAGATTTGGTGGGGGAAAACCAGCCAGGGATTTAGTCTGGGGTGAAACAGTCTCTCCAGTTATGTTTTCTCTAGTAATTGCCACAGGGAAGTAAGGACTCACTAGAATGTACATTTTGCTATACATCGCCAGTGCAGAAGGGGTAAAGCAAAGGCAACGTTTATTTAATGAGGATCCATGCCTATGAATAATATTTTCAGCCTCAGACTGAATTCCAAGGCTCAAAGTACATATCAGAAATACATCCATTTACTACAAGATGAAACATTACACCTAACCTATAATCACTGGAAGGCTTATTTTTTAAAATGCTCCATCCACTATTGAAATAAAGACTTTTTTTTTTTTCCCCCATTAATATAAAGACATCATGCTGAGGAAATTATGCAAATGAAAGAGTCTATACAAACCAATTAGTTTCAAGATCAGAGGTGACATATTTTCTAACTAATACTAGTTTAAGTTTATTTAGGAACCTATAAATAAATATACCCTCACATGAATATGTGTGAAAGAAGATAAGAGTACCAACAGAAGAGGACCAGATTAATTTTCCATAACACTAATATGTTATATTAATATACAACAACCTCTGAAGAATAGTTTATTTATACATTTAGGAATTCCTATTATCGTCCTGTAGTCATGAGTTTACACAGGATCTACAGACTGAAAAATTTGCTAAGACCATGGACATAACGTCTAGATGCCTGGGGAGTCTTATAACAGACCCTTTGATTCAGAATATACTAGAGCAAGCATTCATTTGGTGGTTTTCCTTGTGTCCACAATAACACCACCTGCCTTAAAATGGCTGCTTTGAGCCAGCGCTCCCCCAGAGCAGACAGGCGGCTATTGCTCTCCAGTGCCTTGCATGCTCTTAATAGCAATGTACTATTTTTTCCCAAATACCAGAGCATCTATTCATTTGGGAATCTGCAGCAAGCTGGACTGAGGCCAGGGATAGTCCCCCTGCTCACACTGCTTCTGGCAGAATCACCATACACAAACCTGCTGCTTCTAGCAGAAAGACTAGAGGTGTGTGGAAATTGTACTTGTGACTTCATAAGGAACTTTGCCACACAATTTTTATGGTTTTTTTCCTATTTACGACCCAAAATAAAAGAATATACAAAGTCTGACGTATTTGGTTGCTGAAGAGGGTGTTCTCTAATTTCCCATTTACTGAAGGTCTTTGAGAAGCATTTAAAAGCATTAAATGTTTCACTAAAACACATTTTTATTTTGATTTTTTTATCATTCAGATGAAATGTTTTGATTCTGATAAATCACCACTTCAGAATAAAAATTGTTTTGATAAACACTGACATTTCACACATTAACTTTCTTGCAAAGGAATTACATTTTAACTTTGATTTTGTACCAATGATCCCTATTGGAAGGCTGTGACAGAATTTTACTCCCCTGATTTTTTTTTTCTAATGTAGAAGTTGATTTGTAACCACTTTATGCCTTCTTAGCATTGTGCCAACATGATCTTTATGGTTGAACATTACCTTCTCTTTGCCTGATGAGTATCTCCTGATGAATGCTTTTGGGAGCAAACCTTCTCCCTCTTTTTTTTTTTTTCTTTTTTTTTTCCCTGCATCCCTGTTTACCAGTTGTCATTTCGTGATCGATGTGTACACTCAGGTGTTTTTTCTTTATCATTTCACAATCATGAATTCACAAATATGCGGTAGATAATCTAAGTCCCCTGGTTTATGACCTTGTTCTTCACGTACTCAGCCCTACTTCAGTTTTTCTAGTCCTTATGGTCAATACAGCTTTCCCTAAATGACATTCTGATGTTCCTCTGTATTTATGGTATCTCCAAATCTTATGATACATCATGTTCTCATGCAAGGATAGCTAGGAAAACTAGTAATGTAGGGCAGAGCAAAGACAAAACTTTATAAGATTCCACTGTAACTTCAGCTTCAATATTTCTATAGTTCTCCTTTCAGCAACACCCTTTCAGTTGTTTACTCAACTGATTTTATACTAGTTTCCATTTTCTACAACTTTAATTTTTTGCTTAGGTAGAATAGAATAAAACACACACCCAATATGTATTTTAAATATCTACTTTTCTCTCATCTTAAGGAGTTGCAAAAGAAAAATATGAGATCTCATAATTTGTCTTCATAGTCATCAAGTACAGAAAAACCTTATCCCACTTTCATTTTTTCCCCTTTGTTTCTTAGTCAACAATATGAATCTCATTTAACACCACTGTGATCACAGGGCTTTACACAGTAAAAAATCAGTATACACACTCTCCATCCACCATACTCTAAACACAAATCATGTAAAAACACAGTTTCCCTTCAGTTTAGACCTTATACTAAGGGCACACAGCTGTGAATGTTGTCAGGCAAGTGTGCATAACTGAAGACAAGGACATCTCACACCTTGGGTTTTTAACACTGACTTCCAGTTTCCTACAAAACCCTTTCACACTGTCTCTGGTTTTCTACCACCAGCTCTTTTCTACTGTATTTTCTACCTCTATCAGAGAACCCCAGGCCAATAACCATTCCCTTCTGTTCCACCAACACTTCTACTGCACACCTCTCCTCATAGGAACAATTATTCATATCTGCATTTTGCTACCTTGGCTTCTCTTTTCTTCAGCTACCACTGGGCTCTTCACATTGGCTGAGGGGCAAACAGGAAAGCAGTTGTGGGAAGGGGAAAGCTCATGCCCCTTGCCAGAACTTAATCTGCTTCTAAACACTCTTTTGCCTACAGTGATCCTCTTCAATTTTCCAGGCATCATTGTTGATGCTTATTGTCTGGGAGAAAAATCTGGTATGTCTGTTTGGAATATAAAACAATCTGAAAATGAAACAGAAGATTCAGCCCAAGTATTATTTCCAAATTTGCTATTTCCTGGAAGACTGCTTCTCTCGCACCAGATCTTCTTTAAGTCTTTGATCAAAACCAGTATATCAAAAGGAATGGACTTTAGCATCAGATTAGATCTCTTTATTATAAAAATAATTTTGAAAAACTGCAGAACAGAAGGAAATGGAACCAAGCAGGGGAGATAATGAATCTTTCCCATGGCTGCTCTAACTGGAATGGCAGTGCTTTAATACTGCACCTTCTTTTTTTCCCCCCAACAGTTTGTTTTTAATATCCCTCCACAACTCTAAAAGTATCCCAGGGCATCTTGAGGTCTTTGCAATGATAGTTTCTGTAGCATGAAACTTCTGATAAAGCATGATGCTTTGGGAAAAAATAATTCATGTTTGCTTTGCCTGCCTGAATTTGTATTCTTGTGAAAGATGAGACTCCAAGAAAACTCCAAAGTAACACAGCCCCCTCTCCCCCCTCCCAACTAAAACACTGCTTAAGGGCCAATAGAATAGGGCAATGATTTGGGGGGCATCACGTCCTTTAAAACAGTTCCCACACTCAGATGGCTGTCAATGGTGGTGTCAGTGAACCGTTACGCAAAGTCCCCCAAACACTTTGTAAACTAGGATCCGGGAGGACAATGGTAAAGTTCAGTACTGGAAAGAGATAGTGTACTGAATGCACAATGCCAAGCTTTGTCTGCTGGGGCTTCTGTCGAGGGAGAGGGCTACTTAATCTCCCCACTTGCCCTGGGGATTCTAGCTGTTTTAATGTGCCCTTTTTGAGAGCCTGTGAACTGTAGAATATAGGCTGGTTACCACTTTCTTTAGGACTGCCTCAGCAGAACCAAAAGCTGCCAACACAGAATACCAGCACAGTGGTGCTAATGAGCACAAAGAAGACCTTTAACTGTTTTTACAGCTACCATGGCTAGGGTTTCATGTCATTCCTTGGTGAACTAAATAATTCTTTGGCTTGTTTTATATGAGCCTAGCTTCTATCACGCTGCAGAGGATGGCCTCTTCAACCATTTTTTTTTTTGCCCCCTCTTTTTTGAATAATAATAAAGCTTGATGCATCTTTAATGAACTGTGGGGCTTTCAGGGCCTTTTTTACCCACTTACTATACAGTGTAGATATGAAGCGCATATGTACTGACTGATAGAAAAAAATATTAAAATATTATTGAATTGTCTATTTATGAGAAGAAAAAGAAAATTAGATATCCTGACATTTATTTTAACATTCAGGGATAAACTCTTGAGATTAGTGAAATTCCTGAAGTGAGAGTAGAATAAACTGATACTAATTAATTCAGGAATAGTCTGGTTCTTGTATTGTTAGAAATGTGAATGGTTTTTTTTATGTAATTTGGGCCTTTGGCAGTATATTATATATTATGAAAGAACCTGTGCTATAACTGAGAAAACCAAAATTATAAAGATGATACTATATATTAAAAAGGAAGCATGGTGCAAGAAGAAAGACATAGACCTCAAAACAACAGAAGACTAACAGAGATAACTTTTAGAGAAATATTATCACTTGAAGTAATTAAAGAAGCCCTGCTTCTAAACATATGAGCTCAAGGGCTTTCCTTTGTCCTACTCCATATGTTTTCTTTATTAACTACATACTACCTTACCTATATGTGGACATAAAAAAGTATAAATCCTTTTCAGTTTAGGTTTTGAGAATATTTGTCTCTGCATCAATTTACTTATATTGCTTGTCAAAACACACACAGCAGCCTACATGAACACTGTTACCTCCTTCCCTCTAAGTACTTAGATACCATGTAAAATCTGCATATGCATATATCCATATTGGTACCTGAATATCCTTTTGATTCCTTTTTATTCTTCGTCATTCTTCTTTTCCTTTCTATTTCCCCCTGATTTTTTTGCATAAAAAATTAAAAAGATACAGTGCAACTAAGGTTGATGTGTTAATGAGATACTCAGGGCAAAGGACATGTTCAAAAGCTCCAGTCAGTTGCTTTTTACTACAGTAGTGTAGGACAAAAGGATCACAGTTGTTCTTTGTATGTATATTAGTACCTCATATAGACTAATAAATGGACCATAAGTAATGGACTCTTGCAAATGCAAGCCCAAAATGCAGTGGCATGTTTTGAAGCACGCTAGCATGCTGTTGTTTCTTTGTGAATGAATGTACAGTCTCATGAGAAATCACAGATATTTACTCATATAACCAAATCAAAACCAGGCTAATCAGACTGAATCCATGAGAAATGCATGTGGTAGTTAATCTGGAAGCATTAAATTAACTTTTCTTTTAGTACTTTTGGGTTTTATCTAGAATCACTTGTGCGCCACTTATTTTTTATGTGGAAAGATCTGCTGTGAAGCAAAACTGCTTTAACATATACTCATGCCTCCTGAGATTAGCCAGGAAGGTGAGAACTCATGCTGAGACCCCAGCTTTACACCTATATGTCATAGTTGTAAATTCATGACCTATTTTTGTAAATTTATTGCACACTTTGCGCATGATGGCACAAGATGGTCAATGAAGTCAACTAAATAATGTGGTTTAAGGAGGGAAAAAAAAAGGAATAAACAGCTGTAAAAAGTTTCATCTAAGTTATATGAGAGTCACGGGATACAGATTTAGGTATTAAGCAAAAAATTAAACTATGCATGGCATTTTACAGAGTTTTGCTTGGCAATAAACATTTGCTGAGAACCAAAAGTTCATACAAAACCAGTAACTCAGTCCTGATCTAGAAAATCAGGTCAACAATTTTGCTTAAAAATTTCTAGGGAATTAAGCCAAGTTCTATAGGGTCAAAATTTAAAAGTTTTCTTTGCAGCTGGGCTAATAGATTAGATTTTCCTTAGAAAGTGTGGCCTCAAATCAAGGCCAAGCCAATTGCTTTTATTTACTTCTTATGAAATGTAACTTATTTTCAATGATGATTCCAAAATACGTAACTGAGATACCAATGGTGTTAGTGATGTCAGCATTTAATTAGCCACACACTCAAACAAAACATAACAAAAGAAAACCAAAAAGGAATTTGGAATGTGTTGTTCTTTTGAAGACCAGAGGAAGTGATATAATGCAATAAACTACTAATGAAGAAAATTAAATTAATTCTGCAGGCAAGTGTAGATTATCCAATCTGTGCTAAAGCTTTATGATGAACCTGCAGAACAAGTAGGAAACATCTATTTTTTTGACACCATGTGGTATTAAAAGTCCAGAAGAACTATAAATCCAGCTGAGCTCACTTAAAGTGCTTCTATGGCGCCAGGTTACCTTGTAACTATCTGGAGCAAATGAACACTGAAGGACAGGATAGGTGTAGAAATCATCAAGTGGCATGACGTTTCTAAAGGCAGGGTTTATGTCACTTTATACTTGCAGGCCATGGTGTAGTGGAGTAGAAGTAAATATTTAGTGAAAGGAGAATGAATATGGCTGGAGCAAGGTCATGTTCATCAGCTACTAGAACAAACAGTTGGTGGATTGTTATGTGACATATTGCTTGATTACCTTGTGGAGGAAAGACCATTTTGGATAGGAAAGGCTAAAGAAAATATCTGTTCTCCTGGCTTCAACAGAGAAAATTAATCTTTATATTAACAGCTTAATTTCTGACTTAAAAAGACATGTTAGTTGGCCGCAAGAGATTGGTTTTGGATTCTTATGAATCAAGCAAAAAAGTGAAGAGGCAGAGAAAGAGAAATTAATTAAATGAAAGCTACATCCACATTTCCCTCTCTGAAGCTGAAGTCCAAACAGAAAAGCTTTCATGGCTTTGCAGAGTGTGGAGCCAATGACTGTGGCTCACTGTGCATACAGGGACCCCTAGGTGACTACAAATTGCAGATCCCTACATGAATGCAAATATAGCTACATTCACACATCTGTGCTTTATTAGGACAATACTGGTTGCCAAAATAAGTATTACCATTTCCACTAATAAATAAATAGTATTCTTAGGACTAGTCAAACACAATTTTACTACTACAGACAGCAGTGCTTCTACAGAAAAAAAGCTAAGACCTTATACTTCAGGCACATTATTTTTGTGTACAGCACACGAGTTATTTGATAGCAGAGTAACAGTTTCCAGAAATTGTCTTGTATAGCTGCAGCAGAATTGTACTAATTGATCCTAATAAACAACAGTCCCATTTGTGAGTTCCATCTTGCCTATATGAGGGAATGAATGCTCTGTGAATTAGCATGTGAATTAAAAGTATAGTTGCTACTCAACACTAATTCCTTGTATGGATATACTAAGATCTAGACTAATCCACCTAATTTGGGGCATATTAACTGAAGAATCCAAGTTAGGAATGGGAGTATCCTGCAGTTGTTCTATTGGTAGTGGAGAATCCATGAGCTGTCACTCTCTACAAGCATCTCCCTTGAACTATTACCTGCATAAACAGGTTGCTTCAGATTAAATATTGAAAATTATATGAGATGTATCGTGGTGTAAGGGTGCTCTGTATGCCAAGAGGCATCTTGCATAGGTGTTGTCCTGGATCCAAAATTGTTCTTTTTGTTCCCAGATAAGCAGTGAACAAGGGCTTGGCACTGTCACTGCTTATGTTGTGACATTAGCACATATATCTCTCTATGTAAAAAAAAGAATTCTGTGTTCAGGGCTGTGAAATTAATTAATTTTTTTTTTTTTTACAGGCTTTAAAAGTTCACATTTTCTAGTGAAAAGGAAAGAGTATAAATAAAGTAAATCTAATCCTCAGGTCGTTTCCCTCTCTCACTCACACCCCAAAGGACTGGGGTGGGAGTATGCTCTGTCTGGTCTCTTTCAGCTTTAACATTTCCTGCTGCACTCAGTGAAATTTAAACAAAATCACTTTTACAAACATTTAAATGGAAAAATATGGAGTTTTGTCATTTCCCTCCTTGTGTAGCACTAATTAATAGAGTCTTTTTGTGAAAGCAAAAAGCTTTCCTTTTTTAGAACTAGCATACTCCTCCTTACTGATTCCCAACTGTGGTGGCACAATCCAGTATTTCTGAACAATGATGAGAACAGAAATAGATGGAGTTCAATAGAAGCATGAATAATGGCAACCAGAAACGGAGTGGTGACATAATCTTTCTTCCAAACTGCCTTGAGATATAGTCAAGAAAACACAATGTTGTAACTTGTATGTTGTGATTGCCTCTGATAGGTATCACCAAATAATTTTCAGAACAGATTTATCCACTCTGGTTAGCCATTTAATTTTTTTTTTTAAATGAAAACTATGCTTACATACTTATGTCATATATGCCTTCAGCTCCCACATCCTAATGACTATCAGCTGGTTATTTTCCCTCTTGTGCTTGAAAAAATGGAGGCTCTACAGTGTTTCCCATGTGGTGGTTTCTGAAAACACTCTTGGGAAGGATAGGCCATGTGAAAGACATATTGAACAAACATGTTTCTGTGAGCAGAAAGATGTATGAATATGAAGATAAATACAAGGGAGCAACCAGAATTTGGAGTAAGGCTGTTAAGATTTCAAAACTGAAGGAGGTGGATGAATTAATTTTCAACAGAACAAGCCCTATTTCCAGCTGATGCTTTGTTTTGTTTCCAACACTAATCTGTAAGTATGTCTTGTCAATACTATATTAATATCAGAAAGATTAATACATTTTTTAAAGTGTTATGTTTGTGCAGGTTTTGTGGTTTGTTGGGGTTTTTTATTAAAAAAAATAAATAATTCATTGCTAGTAAAACAATCTAACACAGTGAAGATGCAAAGTATTCAAATACTGATTGAATTTACAATCCTCAGAGGGTTAAGACCCATTACAATTTGCTTATTATTATAGCTTTTAGGGGGAATAAGAGATGCATGACTGTTAAAGCTGTGCCACAATTTATCACAGTCTTCTGTTTTCATTTGTTTGTGACTTTCTGAAAGAGTCTTTTTTTGGGGCTGAGACCTCTATAATTGGTCTCAGCACAATGGAACTCCTCCTCACTCATCCCTCTTCCTTTCCCATCCCCCTGCTTTCAATCTGTTCAGCATTTTTGTGTTAGTGGTAAGTGGAAAAAATAGCACTTATTAGAGACTTTTTTCTTGACTTCCCCATGATTCAAAGCTGTCTAAAAAGAAACCAAGAGAATTTTTATTTGGCACAGTGAACAGCACAAGCTGCCCAGTTTAAAGGTGCAAAGTGGTTGCTTTTGAAGGGTACTGGCAAAGTGCCCTAGGAAGCATTTTAGTATCTTTGCCATAGGCAGGTAAAATCCTTCTGGTTCCTTCCTGCTCACTGTCATAACATCATGCCCACAACTCTTCAAAACATTTCCCATTGCAATTGCCAAAAAGTAACTACTAAAAGCATACAAAAGTCAATACAGCAGCAAGATCAAACAGAGCACGGTGGAAAGAAAGGTGGCTTTGGGGCTACTGCAATGGTTTGCAAGCTCTTTGCAACCTCTTCACCCTTCCTTCAGATAGATCTGTGTGTGATTTTCATCTCAATTTCCTTTATATGCAGCAACAAGCACTGTGGCTGACCTGTCATTGTCCATCTATTTTCCCTTTTCCAATAATTTCTTTCTGATCTTTCTTCTCCCTTTTCCTTTATGCCTTTGTGAGATTTGCTCCTTGCAGTTCAGTCTTTTTCACTTGCAAAGCCATTCCATTTGTTTTTGCTCTGCTAGGGGTTACATGCAGCTAGTAGTAACACACCCTCCGGGAACTGTAAGGCTCCATTGTATTGACAAGAAAGGCAACTGTGAAAGAGACTCAAACCTATGCCAAAGTGAAAGCTCCAATCCAAACCATACAGACCTAGCACAGGACTGTGTACCAGAGAGCTCTCTGTTAGAAGTCTAGACTGATCAGCAATTTTTTTTTCCATCTGTAAGGAATCCCTAACCTTTGTCTGAAATAACTGGAAACTTTTTGCATGGTCCTTCTATATATATACACACACCAGTGCAAAGTTTAGGACAAGAAGATGCTGCTTTTAGCTGGATCCACAGATTGCCTATTTCATTGCCTATCATTAATCACTGTAATATTTGATGTGGGTTCAAACATTCTGAGTTGTTTGCTCCTCTTTTTCCTTCTCTTGAGTTTTGAGAAGTCATCTGTGCAAAGATGGGCCCTGAAGTTTCCTTGCATGCCAGTTTCACATCAGTGATTTCACTCACACTCCTCCTCAGCTAGACAAGGTCAAGGGGAGAAATAATCACAACCAACCAGTGCTGTGTTGCTTGCACTTGATTAAATACATTGACACTATCATTAATCAAAGTTATGTTTTAATGGTATATTCACAGTGAAATATATGATTAATGCTATTGATATCAGAAAAACAACCTTCTGTTATCTTGCAGCTACTTTATCTTCTTTAAAGTGATTGGCAATTTGGATTTGAGGGTATACATAAGTGATTGAATACACATGTGTATTTATTCCTGGCTTTTAGGTATTTATCCACAGTCTCCACGATACAGATTTACTTCTCTTTGTATAAGTCTGCCACATGTGATCGGTGCACAAGTAATGTTTAATTTACATATGTGAATCACCAGTGCATGCCTTTAGAGCAGCTCGTCATGCCATTCACTGACATGCAAGGAAAGCCTGGGGCAGCTGAGTAACAGTATTCTGCAGCAGGAACTGGAAAACATTCTGTATTAGAGACCTCCACTTGTCTGAAGGCAAAAAACATGGGTGTGAGGGAAAGAGCGTACTTGCCATGACAGTGATTTATGGGGTGCAATGTACTCCTTCTGCATACCAAACACAGAGTGCAGGCTGGTGTGGAGATTAGGGGAGGTGAGGCCATACTTTATTTCCTATCCCCTAGAGAGCCTGCTCACCCCATAAGGATGAGGGATAAAGAAGTCTCTGTAAACACCTGTTTCTCTACTTTTCCTTTCTCCTTTGGCACTGTTGTCCTATCTAGGAAGACCCTATCCCTGTATATTAATCCCATTTCTTCAAAAATTTGAAACTGTTATCCTGGAGGAATGGGTTTATCAAGGAAACAAATTGCATTTCTACCCATTCTCTAATGGGCCCTTGACTTTAAAGGCTTTGTCATTTCAGTCTCTGTGTATACTACATACACTGCTTTTCCCTAAAGGACCTGACAGAATTTGTCTTGATTACTGAAAACAGATGTTTGTGGCATATGCATCATGTGTTGTAGCTATGTTGCATAAAAATTTCTGGAGAGAAATCGAAGCTTCATTGAATACAGACTTACAGGTCTCCACTAGAGGGAGATCAGTAGAAAGCAGAAAAAAAAGCCCAAAACATCATCCAGAATGGATGATAGCAGTAGCATCCTGGTTTTTCCTAAACTAACCATTGTAGGTATGTTGCTGTTCAGGCATTCTTAAGTAATCAGAATCCATCTACACATCCTTTTCAAAGTGCTTAAATATTTATGCTAGAATTTATGGGGTTTCATTTTTTTCTAAATTGCCTTCAGTATAAAACAGGAAACTCTGCATTGGAGTTGCTGATCATATTAAGATATCATGTTTAGCTTTTAATTTTGCAAATTTGGTTTATATATGCCTTATAATTGGAGAATATACATAACTACTTACAAAATTCAGCTTCAGGATCACACTGATGTTTTGCTTTTGTCTGACTTCCTTACACTTTATTGCATATATGGTAATTTGATATCTTAGGAAATGCCTAAGCATATAAAATAGTGTATTTATGGATTTTAGATTAACTCCCTCATGAAAATACAAAGATAATTTTCCAAAGAAGAAAGCAGTTCAATCATTTTAGCATTACATACATAAAAATAGCAATAAGAATTAGAAATTTTGACTTACTAACAATATTTTACAGTTGATAACTGAAACCAACACGATGTAGACACAGCACAAGAAACTGGAGAATGCTGTATAATGCCAAGTCCTGGAATTTAGAACTTTCACTCCTTGTTACCATTCAGTTATCACCATGCTCATTGGAACACTGCCTTTTAGAAGCAAAATTCCTCCCTAGACTTTGTGTATATTTACACTTTCTGTTCTTGTCCACCCAAGACTAACCTCCACTCTTAAAAGCAGTGGTACAGTCCTGACTATAATGACTCGGTTCATGGTCATTCTATGCCTAGGAACTGAAAACTGAGAGTGAAACACTAAGGATATAGAACTGGGATAGTTAGCCAACCTAGATAAAATATGGAAGGATACAACATATATATATCACACATTGCCCATCTATGTACAAACATAAAGACTTATTTTAAAACATATGATTCAAAATAATGATAATGTTTACGTAGTATAAAATATTTTCTACTACTGTATGGATGCTTTTGCACATGACCCAAATGGGACATCATAAAAGTAGTTTACTCAATGACAGTTATTAAAAGACTGTGAGTTCTTTCTATTTCACAGATTTAAAAAATATAATTGCACAAGTTAAAAAAGTTAGTTTTCCATAATCATTAGCCTGTAACATCTGAATACTGTAGGTTATAATATGCATCTTGCCCAGTTGGCACCCAGAGGAGCTATAATTTGTAAGATAAAATTCCAAAACTGAAAAAGGAAAAATTGTTTCGTATGCATTTTTGAGCTAGTTGTCACTGGATCCCAGGGAGAGGAGATCAGCACCTTCTCCACTTCCCCTCAGGAACTTACATTGAGCCTGCTGTCAACCAGCACGTCCCTTTCTGCAGGGCTGCTCTCCAGCCACTCCTCTCCCAGTTTATACTTGTGCCTGGTATTTCTTTGTCCTAAGTGCAGAATCTGTCATTCTGACTTGTTAAATTTCATTCCAGTAATCAAAGCCCAATGCTCTAATCTATCCAGATCCCTCTGCAAGGCCTCCTGCCCCTCAGGAGTCAACAGTACCTCCCAATTCAGTATCATCATCAAACTTTAGTTCCTCAAACTTCAAGTTCCAGTAGAGAGGGGGGACTCTCTTCCCTGCACTGAAGACTACACCTCTCCCAACATTTCCAATCCTTTTTACTCTCCTTCTAAGACAATAGAAGCACCACTCTTTTTCTAATAAGTATTATAGTACTGAGGAAAAAAGAGTTCATTGTATGAGGGTGTAAAATTCTAAACTTGACAGGGACACTGCCTCACAGTACTGCCAATCAGGAGATTAATGTCATCTTGTGTCCATAGTGATATTGATTCCCCCTTAAAATGACACTAGAACCCAGTGGCTGCCCTTAGCTCTCAGAGATACAAGAGGCAACTTGCTCCTGGGCAAAGCAGTGACTCCAGCCTGTCCTTGGCATCAAATATTAGTGGCACTAATAATATAAGTGACTAACGATGCCACATTCAAAGGGTTCACCCCTCCTCCTGTGCCTCAGAGCAGCCATAGCTGTGCAAAGGGCATTGCACTTTATCGTAATTTCTTCAGAAGAATACAGCAACTGAGTTAACTAGAGAAAACTCAGTTTATATTGAAGTGTACTGGAGTTCTAACACCAGGGGCAATGCATTCTGGAAGGCAAATGGCTAAAGTTTTGTTAAACAAAGCTATGTGGTATCAGTTGGGTTCACTTCCTGGTAAACATGTATTTTTCAAAAGGTGAAATCTCTGGCTGGCTGGCTTTCCTGGTCTCAATCAAGCAATAACATACATTTGGCTAACAGCAGATTTGGCTGCTGTTTATGGTACTTAGATGAGAAAGATGATATTCAAGTGGTATCCTAGATGCTGATTTCTAAAAGTAAGCTCTTGTTTCTTAATAGCTCTTATTTAAAAATCTGTTTTATGGGATCAGAATTAGAAATTGTATAGAATTTCCTTAAAACTCAGAAATACTAAGCTAGGTGCAAGTTTAAACTAAAAGTAAATCTTAAAGACAATTATTTGTGTCATATGAAATAATGTTTTCCAAGGTACACGAGGCAATATTTAAAGATACCAAGGAGAGAAGTTAAATAATGTATCCAGCTAAAAGGCAGTAGTGATAGCTTGGAAAAATTAGCATGGATATATAAATGCAAATTCATTTTTACATCTATTTACTTTCACATGCTTTTGAATTTACATTCAGATAGATGATTCATCAAACATTTTCATTCTGCTAAGTATGTTGGGAAAGTCAAGATGAAAATAATCAAAGTACATCTGAAAAAAGTAGTAGTCTTTGTGCTACCTGGCTGTGATGGTGCACAGATTTTTTTTTTTCCTGACCCTTGGGAACTGTTGTCCTTAGAAGCATGAAACTCTCATGTTCTCCACTCAATTGGTTCCTGAACATATTTATTCATATATACAGGGTACTGTCATTACTATAGACTCACAGAGGTGTCTCATTATTTTTACTGCTGCACATGGTACTAAACTGTACCTTACATACTTCAGAGTACACAAAATGCTTCTAACAGGTCACTGCAAGATATGGGATAGCAAAAACATTTCAATAATTTGCTTTTAAATGATTATTAAGTTAGTGCAAGCTGGATGAAAGCCACTATATAAGTTAAACTAAGTGCTTATTCATAAATCTTCTTTCAGCTAAAGCTGTGTCAGCTGAAGATTTAGCCACAAGTCACTGCCTACCACCTTGCTGCTGGAAGTCAGGTTCCTATACAGGTGCACTGTAACCTGCTCTGGGAAAATGAGTAACGTGAGACAAAGCAGTGACTTGTGCCTCTGTCACTCATTGATTTGGAAGCATTTCCAAGAGGACATGAGCCAGCAGCTCACTGGGGACCATTCCCTCCATACCCTCCAGCAAGGTGACACAAGCAAAAGAGAGGGCCGACCAAAGGTGCTAGCTGAAGAAGACCTTACATGATCAAGTCCAACCAGCTCAGGTAGATTCAGTTGTCACCACCAACAGACTATGAAACTAATGCAAAGGTTTAGGAATAGGTGTCTCAGTGAATATTCCTGCCTCTTCAGCTGTATGTCTGCATGGCATTCTGCAGGAGAGTACAAGCCCGCTGTAGGCTGACTGTGGAACATCCTGGCACAGTCTAAGTTAACAAAACTTAACACGAGCATGGGAACACTGACTGGATTTTAAGCTTGAAGACCATGAAATCACCTAAATTACTTAAAAATAAACCAGCTTTGTAATTTTATGCCTTTTTCTGCATCCTGTGCCTAATAATCTGCATCAGTGATTGAACTGCACTGTCATGGCCTCATGTTTCAAGCAATTGGAGACAGAATAATGATCAATTTAGTGCTTATTAGGCTATTACGTTAAAATGCATTGCTTCTTTCACAATCAAATGTCCAGTTTTATCTGCCCTTCACTGTTCTTCTTTATGCTTCCACCATCTACATCACGAGCCATTTAACGAGGATGTTATAACACACTGTGAGCAAATTTCTCCTTAATCATATTTTTTGATAATTAAGATAAACCAACTAAGCTTATTTGTAGTCTTCCAGTGAGAAACACAGAACAGCCTTTTTGACACTCTCCTGCATCCTTTTTTTTTTTATCTTCCAATATAACAAACATTACAAAAGCAAAACAGAGGACAATTTCCATCATGTAGGTTTGCATTGAAATTGCCAATCTACAGAAAATATATCACATGCGGAATGAATGGCCACACAAGGACAATTTATCAAGCTTATTATCTGTTTCAGATTCTGAAATAAGCATTTAAACTGGAGACATTTTTTCCACTCATCTACCTTCTGAAACTACAATGGAAGACTGGGTCATAGAAAAGCTATAACAATAAGAATTATGGATGTATAATTATATTGTTTAATATAAAATTTAAATAATCAAATATCTGGGGCGGGTCATTCTGTGGTTTGAACAAAGAAGTGCCATTTAGAAAGAAGACTGGGATCCCAGGCTCATTGAAAAACAATGGAAAAACCCTGCTGACTTCAGCAGACCGAATGCTTAGCATTTCTGATTTCCCAGAGAAGCATTAAGAGAAAAACAATTAATTTTTGGTTTGTGGTTTCTTGTTTGTTAGAGTTTTTTTGTTTGTTTTGGTTTTTATCTTTATTGTGCTACATAAGAAAGTAAGAATGTTCACAGCTAAAAAAAAAAGATAGACATGATATACTGATGAAGGATATGAAGGATACCATACATACATGAATACTGATGAAGCTCACCATCAACATATATAAGACCCTATCATTTTACCTGCAGACCTTTTGTAAGCAATTTGAAATGATAGGCATTACTAATATAGAATACTGGTTTTGCCACAGAGGTGTTATGCAGGCTGCAGCACTGGGAATTGTCTAATTCATCCTGTTATGACCTCTGCTTTTATTTATGGCAGAACTGAAACAGCATAGCATTTCACTTCTTAGCTCTTTAAAATGGAGACTCACATTCCTACCAGATTAGAGAATATAAAGTGATTTGATAATAAATACTAATTTCCAAAATGAATTAGCTGAGCCATAAAGGCTCTTTATAATTAAGCTGTTGCCATTTGATTCTGAACAAAGCTCTGGAAATACTTTTCTTTTTTCCCAATAAGTCAATTTTTATCCCATAAACCAATTGACCCAAATATTGTCTTTTCCTTTAATAAAGGTGTAGTCCTGTTTTAATCTCTTAACCACACAAAATACTTCATATGAAGCTGTGAAAAGTCTCGACTGCTAATAATATGTGACTCTTGTTCCCACAACAAGAAAAAAAACACCTGTATGACTTTTCAGCCACAACACTGAATCATTGGCAAGAGATCAAACAGCACAGCATTGTTTTCGTTTGCTATTCATTTATGTGCTGCCAAAACACATTATACTAGTTTTAAAAAGTGTCATCCTGATTACCACTTCCAAAGAAGATTGCATTTCCACAGGTGATGAGCTCTGCTTCATCACCTCTGTCAAAAATGAACACTTGCATTGTTAATACTCTCTCTCATAGGTTCTGAAACACATAAAAGGGTTTACAAAGTTTGTCAAAAATATGATTAATAGTATTTAAGTGGTAGGGTTTTTTTGGTATAAGATCTAGTAAGCTTAACATAATTAGCAGGCAGGTGTTGATGATGTAATTTTCTAATTTTCTAGTTTTATAAAAAACTGTAGGTATGAGACAACTATGACTGACCTCAACAGATAATTTATTGGCACATTTTCAGTCAAGCCCAGAAAACTATTTCCAGAAGAACAGGATACTTATGTCTGCAAATTGATCCATTTTATTTGTATGAGTGAAGCTGTACACGGGAATTGCTCTTTTGGTGAACTGGGCCTTCAGCTGTCAGATTTTCTGACTGGTCACATTTTCACAGATTGTCAGCACAAAATCATCTACCTATACATAAATTAAGATTATTCAGACTTTCATAGTTATGCACCTACCTAACTTGCAATTACAGCAAGCCTATGATTTTTTTTACTTCTTAGGAAGGAATCTATACAACATCCTCCCAAATTACAGGACATCTGCCTTTTCACTAAAGTCTTGATGTTAAGAATTGTCAACTGAATAAAAATAAAATACAGCATTTCAACCTAAATTTATGCATTGTCGCTGTAAGTCATTTTCATGACTAGAGATAAGTGAATCTTATTATAAAGCAGTTGTAGCTTTCATGACTAGCTTATGTCTTTTGGGTCAAAGTGAAGAATATGCCACTGAACAAATTGCTGTGACATACAGAGTGCTAAGGAGGATTAGTGATGAAGCATAAAGTAAGTGAGCTACAAAATTTAAGAAACTTACATTACTTAACTCACGTTTTCCATCTAAAAGCACTTTATGTAAAACAGGCTACATTCTGAAACAATGAGATCCGTCTTTTCATAACAAACGGGGTTTTTTAACTTCCTTTATACTTAAAAACAAACACAAACAAAACCATAACCAACAACAAAAAACATTACAAAAAAGGTATTGCTTCCATGGACTTAGTAAAGCTTTTTCTGAATGCACATTTTATAGTAAGAAACACGATAGAAAAAAACCATGTAGTTTCATCGTTTCACATATAGTTTCATATATTTCATGTAGTTTCATAGAATTCTTAGCAAGAATTTCAAAGTGTGAAGATAAAAAAAGTGAACATAAATGTAGTGAAATGGTGCCATAAAAAGCTGCTTTAGGTGTTTTAAGAAAAGAACAAAGTTATTATTCTTGTCCTGTAGAGTTTCTGATCTCTGAGACAACTAAGTATGAATAGCAACTGGGGAAGAGAAAACAAAGATTACAAAGAGAATTACCATGTGGTCTCTGCCACAGTATGTTTCCAGCTGCCCAAACCACATTGTTGCAATATGTGAAAATATAGAACACTTCTAATTTTCAGAGGTTTTTTTATAAGAGCAAAAATGTGTATATTCATCACACAAAGCTGGTAAAGAAAAACAGTTTAGCAGAAATTGATCAAATTGAAGTCATCTCATTCTTTTTTTCCTACTACAGTTAGATGGCTCTTAAATGTTAATAGACTCTCACTGCCATTTCATAAGAATCAGAAGTTTTGTTGTTGTTTTGAGCAACCAGGTTGCTCAAATCCCCACTCGACTTGGTCTTGCACACTTCCAATGCTGGGACATATCTGCTACTTCACTTGGCATCCCATTCACTTTCTCACCACACTCATAAAAAAAATACAATTTCCTAGTATCTAATCTAAAACTTCACTCTTTCTGGTTAAAACCATTACCCCTTGTCTTATCACCACACTCCCTGATAAAACAGTTCCCCCCATCTTTCCTGTGTCCCTCTTAAAGCACTGGAAAACTATAGCAAGGTCTCCCCAAAGCTTTCTCCAGGATGAACAACCCCAACTCTCTGTCTTTCTTCACAGGAGAGGTGCTCCAGCCCTGTGGTCATCTTTGTGGCCATCTTCTGGACTACTTATTAATCATATTTGCAATGGATATGCCAATCATTTAGTAGGCTTTATTATCTCTCTGATTTACTAGTATAGTTCTAAAATTAATGTTTTCTATAAATACATTTATGAAAGCAAATTTCCATTTTTGTACATATTTAACTGCACAGTTAGATCTGATTTGCTCCTATCATTCCAACATAAAAACAAGTAAAAGCTACATATACTAGAGTATCATTGAAAATCAGCTTAAATGCAGTCAAAATAGATTTCTGTTATTAGAATTTTCATGTTTTCAATAAGAAGTCAAGGATTTCTTCAAGACAAAGATATTTTCTGTCAAAAATACATGAAAAAAAAATTATCTTGTCTAAAACACTGTTGTAAGAAAACTTCAGCCAGAGAGAATAACAGCATAATTGTATTCATAAAAAAAAAAAAAAAAAAAAGAAGAAGAAAAAGAAAAAGATACACATAAATGAAGAGTATGTCCATTCAGAAAACAATCTGGTTTTGGACAAATCTAGCAACCAAAGCTTAACAAATATTTCTCAGAAATGTAGGGTTATCTATTAAATTCTACAGCAAGCTCACACTGAAACACTCAGACCAGTATAACCAGAAATATTTATGCCATACATTTAATGAATGATTTTGGGGAAGTTACCTTTTATTAAGTTATATGCCAAAGTTATGATCACAGTAACAGTAATGGAGTTCAGACTGATTGCCCTAAAACAGTGTGCATCTAGATGTATTCATCAGAAAAGTTAAATATCAGGGCCTTCCCTAAGGATTTTTTTTCTGGGACCTACCCAAATCTGAGTGCAGATGCTCCTCCTGATCTGTTTTGGCCAGCTGTTTTCACAGAGTTTCAGATTATGATAAAAGAAAACACAAAGGAATAATGACCTCATGAGATTTCCACTCCTTAGGGTAGAAGCCTACTAGGATCAGTTTATGATATTCCCCAGCTGGCAAAACCATAAGGAAAGCCTTGCATTAACTAATTTAACATAATATAAACAAGTACCTCCAGACTCCATTGACTTGGCCAACATCAAGTTTTCATTTAAAGATCTTTCAAAGAACCAAAATCTGAGGATTTTTTCCTACAAACCTAGGTATGTACCAATTCTACAAAAGACACACTTTACAGAAAATATTTCACATTGCTTTCCAGAATGCATCTGTTTTAATTAGCGGAATGTGATAATGGAACTGTGTCTGTTTTAAACAAAATATTTTAGTTCACAAGGATGGGAGCTGTTCTGTGGGATATTTGTGTGGCAGGTGGCAGCCTGATTTCTTTCAGTACACACCATGCATGCATTCATTAAAAAAAAAAAAAAAAAAAGAAAAGAGAAGGCACTGAATAAATTCCAATTTGGCATGATTATGTGATGTGTGGCCTTGTGCGTATGGAAACTCTCACCTATTGGCACTTGCAATTTTAGTATCATGTAATTAAATTGATTTTTTTGTCAAGTCAGTTTTAAACTATGTCTTTGAGGTAAAAGACCAGTGCATGAATCCACTATGGTATTTATTATTTAAATACTAATCAAAAGGTCAATTAATGTTTTCATTGCTTTTCTAAATAAGTAATAGAGCACTGCACAGAGCTCTTGGGAGAGTACTGTTAAATAGGAATCTGATTTCACTCCTTCTTTTCAAATGGCCCTAAAATGTATTTATTATACAGCTCTTACCTTCTATGTAGTGAGTGGAGTGTTTCACTTGAACTCAAATCCCATTACAGCAAATCCAAAAGCCCAAGCTTCTCAAATGTGCTAAGATTCTAGTTCAAGTTTTCAAGTCCGTATCTGTTTTGCAGTAAAAGGGTGTGATGAGTATACAGCTGCTTGAACTGTAAAAATGAAAGTCCCTCCATGTGCCAGATATGAACTAGAAAGTTTCTATTTGATTCATATAATCTACAAAACTGAACAAAAGGGGAATTAAATTGGCAGGGGATGATTAGCCCCTTTGCTAAAATTGTTTCATGTGTACAGTAAACCAGATTTTTATATATACATTCCTAAACACCTATATTTATAGATCTATTTTCCCCACTCATTAGGGATAACATTATTTCATGCATTTTGTGCATTATGGGAGTCAGACTTCAACAGCTGCTTTGTCACATAATGAAACTCCAGACTGCTATAAAGCAATCATGGTGTAATGTACTTTATCTCATGGTTTTGGTTTCATTGTAAACTCTAAACTACTAAAAGTGTGCTGGCTGTCTCATCTAGGAGCAGAGATGCCAGATGTCAGCGTAGGAAAGGACTGCTTCTAGCACAACCTTGCTCACTGGCTCTCTGTCATCTGCTAACTTTCCACTCAATTTCCTTTGCTCTCTTGTGCAAAGTTGCAAAACAGATAAAGAGGAAGAGAGACACTGTCATAGCAGCTTCTTTGAAGAATATGTATGTTTTAAGAGGTAGTCATTTCTTCCTGCTGCTGTATTAGGGAACAAGGTTGGTTCACCTGCTAAAATCTGATTTCATTACTGCCTCTGGTGTTATACAAGCAAAGAAGAGCCATAGACATGGCCTAGAATCTCTCACATTATTGAAATGCATCCTTCAATATATGTCTCTAGTATTATATTGACTAACTGGGCAGTTAGAGATTATATTTTTATCTAAATTAATAACAGCAAGTTAGAATGCTTTAAAGTGACATTTTAGTGATCAAAGCTAATTTTTAAGAGTCAGAAAATACAGCTTAGAAGACATCACTACTGTACTGATAAATAAAAATAATAATAGTAATTAAAAAAAAGATAATTACATACCTACAAAAGAGAGTTTGGGAAGAATTTTAAGAATATTAGACCCTCTCAGAGTAGGTACCAGCATGACCATTAAAAAAATGGAAAAAACATGAACATGGAAGAATAGGAAACATGACAGAGCTCTGTACTTATACTGAAAGGAGACAGACAATTTCCTTCATGTACTTTGTGTAAAACAAGCCCTTTTATTTATGTCAAGTTGCAAATTGTCTGCCTCTTCTTTGACCTTGCTCATCTAGTCCTCATCTCTGATGTATGAAGTGAGAAGCAAGGTGCTGAAATGCAAATATAGCTACAAATGAGGCTCACGTATGTGTGTGTGATGCTGGGACCTTCAAAGAGGCTCCAAAAGCAAATCTACTGCAGAAATACAGTATTGCTGCTACTCATCAAGGCAGGAAATCACAAAGCTTGTCTATCGCTTAGCGAAGGTAGTTAATTGCCAATCCTCCACATCTCTTTGAAAAGGGTGCCCAATAATGGGATTTTCTGTCTTTGTATAAGAGATGGAGCTTCACTGTGAAACTGACTTTTTTTTGTCTTTTTTTTTTTTGTGCATCAGACTTTTATCTGCAACTGAAGCTTTGAAGTGTCCCAATATCAGGGCTTATTTCTTTTACTGACTCTTGCTTCCTCTCAGACTAAGGCAATATAAAGATTGAAACTGACAATTTTTCATTACTTACATATTTTTCAGTTTTTGAACTTCTTATTCAAAGGTTTCTTCTCTCCAGAAAAGAAAATCACATGTTCAGTTTATATTACAGTAACACCCGAAAGCTCACTTTAAGCCAATGGCAACACAATACTCTTATAAAAGGACAATTTCTGCTCCAGTGGCCTTACATTATTATATTATTTCTAATAAGTTTATATCTGAGTGCTCAGTGCTTAGCCAAGATACAGTCTGATTAATGGGGTTCAGAATATTGCTACTTAGCAGCTGTTAACAACTGAAAAGACATGTGGTACCAATGTTTCAATGCCAACAGAGACAAGGGCTTCCTGCAGGATGAGAGGTTATTCACTGGGTTACACTGGTTCCCAAAGCCAGTCTATTGTTGTTGGCACCCACACTGTGGGGACACAGATCTTATCAGCTGTGTGCAGGCACTAAGCCATCCCAACAGATGGCTTCTGTCATGGCTAGAGCACATGTGTTGTACATACTATGTCTGGGCAATGATGCCTGCTTGGGGCAAGTGAGTGTCTACCTTACCTTGATTGTCCACACTGCCATTACTGGATGCATCCTGAAGTTAATGTGTTATAAAAACCTGCTCATACACAGATTTTCAGTATTCCTAGACTTTGCAGAAAGCTTGAGAGGCAAGACAGGTAATAGTAATGACAATCCCATCACCACCTTTTATCCTTCAGCTGACAGAATACTTTTTTTTTTTTGTAGGTCTGCCAAGCTTTGCAAATATGTCAACAAGAGGAAGAAGCTCTGCAATAGTCCCTGAGCTTGAATGAAAAGCACATGTGGACAATTTAATATCTAGCACTTTCAAGTGAGAGAGCTTTCTGTGTAACTGCTGCTGTACTGTGGCAAAGTAGTTTTATATACTAGAGGTATTTTAGTTAGGTGTACCTGCTTCCCAGTAAGAAACAGTACTTTACTGAAATGATTTCTCAAATGACAGCAAACCAACTGTTCTATCAATAGGCATTTTGTGTATTTACCTACTACATAACAGAGAGTAACATAATAGTCCTGGGGAAAAAAAAAAAGGCATATTTTAAAATCCATAAAATTGAGAATGGGAAAGCTCTTTTCCTTAGAACGATGACAATTTTAGCTTGCTTTTAAATTATGCAGTAATTATGCAGTGTCATCAGCTATAAGTAATACTTAACTAGTACAGACCATGGCATGAGAACAAATGGTTTCCTGAACAGGCAGATCAATGAAGCCTTGCTTCCTAAGGATTTGTCCCTTGTTTCCTCTCCCAGTATTCACATTGACATAATTTGTTGCTCCCTCTTCTCACGATCCCTACATTGTTCTCAGTGTACTGCACTATCATCACTTCTCCCACAGTCTTCCTTGCATGCTAGAATATCTCACCTCTCTCGTTTTTTATTTACCATTTTTGAGAGGTTGGCTGGCCAGGACTCAGCCCATGCTTGCAGGCAGTCTGCAGCTACATAGCTGGATCATCCTCTTCTGTAAATTTAGTTGACATTCAAATACTGAAAGCAGGGCTACGATCAGAGACATTTTAGTCACACAGAAGTGTGGACAAAGACTGTTGTGCCCTTAAATCTAAAATATTAATATTATTTTTATGTATTATTGTACATTTGAAGCAAGTACTGCATTCACTTTTTTCTTTGCTACTTAAAATGTCATGTTAACATTTTATTGACTCCAAAATGTCTGATTATTATGGTTTATGTCCTGTACAGAAGCAGCCCCCAACCCTCTTCCTTCGCTTTTCAACAGAGATTTACTAGTAAAGGCTGAAGTGCATAACAATGTTATGGAGGCCTGATGATTTCCAGTATATCATGCTTCTTAGCATTTATTCTGTTTTCATTACTTAGCTGTACTTTTCTAAAATAACTGTCTGTCATTTATTAAAATGTAATGTACCTTTCATAAATATTATATTTTCATTTTGATGATATTTACTCCAATACACAATATTTGCAAACATCATTTGAAATAGGGTTTTCTATCAGGAGTAAGAATATGAGAGGCTCTTTCCTATTCAGCTAGAATTATACAGATCATAAATCAAGGAAAAAATGGAAACAACTGTGATAGAATTAGATTGTGAAATGCAACCTTTTTATGAACTCTTGCAGTTCATTGCTTGCAGATCTCAGTCTTGTTTAACTAGAACCCAAGAGATGATATTCTAGAGACAGAATTAAAAGCTCCTTTAATGTATATTCCTTCCTGTTGTACATGATGCTGTATAAAACTTCTAACATCATTAGATTGCTGGTATCTTGATGAAGTCAGTAAGGACAGATGTTCTCCCATGTCTGTTTCACTTGAGAATCCTATTTGTTTATATTGACTCATTCTGATGTATGATACCAATATCATGAAATGTTCTAGTCTCTGAGTTCCAAACAAAGCTTATTTGGGAAACTGCATATATTTGTCTATAACCATTTAATGTGATTAGCTATGAAAAGCATGTCTCGTATTTTTAATTTAAATAGATAAGCATTCTTCATCCACTGTAACAGTTTCCAATGCTGAAAAAAAATGTAAATCCATTCATTTTGACATATGAAGAAACAGTATTTGTTTCATCATTGATTTCTGTTTATGTTTACAGTTCATCAATGTAAATGTATTTCTGTAATGCAGTCAGCTGTGAAATTCAAAATGTTCTAATCCACAACTTCATTTGTTTAGTCTTTTGGACCAATAATGTTCATACGCCTCTTGTAATAAAGAGGATGTGTAAAAATTAACAGTTTTAAAACTTTATTATCTTACACAGAGGTTATTTATCTGGGTATTTATAATTTGTGTTACATATTTTTATCCTTCTTGCTAACAAAACCCTGGATTTTAGAAGGGAGAAACCTTATTTGATGAAAGACAAAAATATTGATTCTTACTATGCCAGTTAAATGGACATTCATCTCACAGGTGTAGAGAACTGGTAGTTGCAGAGTAAATGAGATGTTCAGTGCTAGAACCAGACAACTAGTCAAGTCTTACATTTACACATTTATCTTGGTAGAATTCCAGCTGACTTAAACACAAATAGACTTATTTCCACTTGTTTCCCTATAGAATATATTTGAAGAAGAGGTGTGGAGTTAGGCAGTCAGATCCACAGCTAGGTGAAATTCTAGGCATGGATCCATATAAATCTTTATAAAGCTTAATACTTTCTTTGAACAATACTGAGTAAAGGACTGGTAATCATCAATACCCTCTGAATTGCTGGCCACTGTGAACTGAACCACAACTTCAGGCACAATTATGAATTCTTTTGTGACTCTATAGGTTAGAATAATCAATAGAAATGGAACATCAGGATTGAGTAGTATGCATGTAGCATATTAGTATGGAATAACTCAAGGAAGCATTTAGCAAAGATCAAAGTGCCCAACCTAACTAAATTTACCCCTGCTAAAAGGGGTCTTTAATGAGATTTGGATTCTGTGTAATTAACTTTTGCCAAAATAATAATTTACTGGCATTTCATACAAATCATAATGATTTCTGAAAGATGTAAAAAAATATATCCCTGTATTTAGCATTACAGTTTTTCTACTGCTTGAAAAAGAAAGCACCAAGAATTTTCTTGAGAAATCCTCCTGTTCTTATTTTTAAGCTGTGGCTAGTAAATACAATCCCTTCAACACTGCATTAACTTCAATATCATGAAAATCTCTAGGGAGATAATTTAAGGAAATGAATGATCTAGAGTTAACACATAAAATTCAGAATATCTGGAACAGGGTTTTTTTTAAAGAGCTTTTTGATATATATCAGGTGTTACCGTAAAATCTCTTTAGTGAATTAGAATTTTCCATCATATCTCACTGAGAGCCTTAGAATGAGGAACAAAAAAGTATTATGCTTGATTTGGTAGTCAAGAGGAATTTCTACCCATAAATCAGATATTAACTGAAAACAATATGTATGCCAGGTACCTTTGTGGAACATAAAGCTGTGAAATGTAGTTAGAGTGTAGTGGTAGAGTTAATTTCTACTATTTTAGTGTTATATTCCCAGGCTTTCATTAGATGGCCATTCTTTAAAGAAAATCTAATTGTTTCAAATCCCTTCTGATGCTTTCCGGTATGTGAACAGACACATTGCAAATAAAAAAGAAACTACATTTCAAAAGCTGCTAGAGGACTTTAGGAATCTACGTAGTTCTAGTTGGACTCATGCTATTAACTCAGTTTTTAACCCATTTTAAAAATCTTCCCATCAACAGCATTTATTGGATCCATTGCTTTGATCAGGCTGCCAAAAGTAATGTGTCATGATGCTGTATCTCTGTTCAGCTTCTGGACAGCAGATTTTAAGAGCATCTGCAGCTACAAGAGGACCTTAACCTTAACACAAGGACGTTTCCCAACTAAATAAGGAGAAAACTCATAAAGATGCCATCTGGGTATTACAAAAGAATTAATTATTCAGATTTTAAAAATAGCTGCATCCACTCTTCAGAGAACTTCTACAGACCTATTAAGAAAGAGGTCCACCAAGAATATTCTTTCTAGGCATTTACAGTCACATCTGCTTAAAAAAAAAAACATAAAATCTTCTCTTCCAAGTCCCCAGTCCCTTATAGCTGTCTTTCTTTGGATTGATAGTCAGCATGTTGGCAAACACAGACACACTGAGATAAGATAGCCTGACACACTTACGTATATACACGTGAATACACTTGTAATTTCATATATTGAATTTAGATATCAATTAGCTTATAAAGCTTTTAAACAATATACATTTATTCTAATACATTAGTATGGCAAAATAATATTCCTTTCAGCAACAGGGCTCTACAACTCTAGGTTATACTCTTGGAAGAAAGACTGAACAGCTCCTAATCTCAGTGATGGTGTTTGTTTTTTTGTCTTTTTTTTCTGGAAAGATAAAACCTCTGCATTCTGGAGTTTAAGGGCATCCGAATAAACTTGCTGTTCCTCACATCTTATAAGCATTACCTTTTCAAATAACATTTCTGGACAAGAAAATAGCTACCTTCAGGTACGTTAAGAGTAACAGGGCTTTTTTTGTTTGTTTCTTTCTTTCTTTTACTTTGTAAAGTTCTTACACTACAGAATCACAGACTAGTTAAGATTCATATGGACCTCTGGAGGTCACACTGTCCAATCCCCCTGCTCAAGCAGAGCCACCTAGAGCTGGATGCCTGGGACTATTTCCAGGCAGTTTTTGAGTATCTCCAAGGATGGAGAGTCCACAACCTCTCAGGTCAACCTGTGCCAGTGCTCTGTCACCCTTGCAGTGAGAAAGTGTTTCCAGATGTTCAGAGGGAACCCCCTGTTCTTCAGTTTGTGCCCTTTGCCTCCTGTCACTGGACACCAACAAGAAGAGCCTGGCTCTATGTTCTTTGCACCCTCCATTTAGGTACTGATATAGACTGATGAGATCCCCATTTGTTATTACAAACTGTAGTGAACTTCTAGCTCAATATTGTCTACTCTTAATAAGCTAAAAAATATCTTGCTATACTGATGTGCTGAAGTGAAGCCTAGATTACAGCTGCCTAAGTCTGTTGCTAACAGCCCAAGTGATCTCCCTAACACAGATGCACAACTCATTTACATTAAAAAAACCCAAACATTTTCTCTGAAAGTTCTTCACTTTGGATCACTTTGTAATTATTTGATCAGTAAATTTGTGATCATTTCACCTTCTTTTCCTTTCTCTTGTGCTTCCTGTCAAAGTTTACCATTTCCACGGACATGAAGACTGCAGTATCATACATTTCATTTTAAACGAAAAATAAATAAAAATAATCTACATGCTAAATCACACATATGAAATCTACATTAGAGTACAAGTAAAAATATCAGTGAAAATGAAGCAAATTATGCTTTGTTATACAGAAGTTTAATAAATAAGAATAAAAGGAAGAGTCTAAGATGAGGCAGAGGACCTAGTCAAAAAGCTAGTGCAGATATGGAAGAGACTATTTAATAATATTCATAGTTTGAAAAAATAAAATAAGGGTTCTGCCTATATTTAGATGTGCAAAATAGTTTAGGATTTTCTGCAATAAAGAGAGCAGCAGTGAGTTTTAATAGGAATTTTTCAGACAGATACCCTATAAATAATATATTGTCTAGTAAATTGGAAATTGTACCACAGAAAAATGTTTCTTATACAAGGGTCACTGAAAATCAATATATTTCCTTCTAAGAAGCTCTCTACAATGTTTTAACGCTTGTAGGTGATGGTTCAACTTGTTACAGTTTATGGATAGGTAACATACAAGAATCTCTCACACACATATAAAAGCACTGAAATAAATGTCTGATAGTATTTCCAGAAGGTTCTGATAAAGTTAACTCTGAATCTTCTGATAGAAGTTGATTTTTTTATTCAGTGTCAATATATGAAACTGTGATGCTGAGACAAGAGCTGCAATTATAAACAGTGAGAAAAGGAGAGGTCAATGTCGATGGGAAATCCTAATTTGACAGATTATTTTTTTCATTGGACTTCCATGTGATGCATTTGGAAGTGTCTCCCACAAAGTTCTTGTATCCAAGTAGGGACATTAGGGATGGGAGAAACATCAGAACAATAAAAACTCAATGATTCATCATCTCAGAAGGTGATGGTTAATGGGCTGCAGCCCGGAGGACAGTAACAAGAAGAGGGACTGCCAGATCTGTCCTGGTACCTGGCCTGCTTCAGATCTTTATCAGTGACCTGGAGGAATCAAGGGAGGGCACACTCCTCAAGTTTGCATGCAAAACCAAGCTGGGGAATTAGTCCCCATGCCCAACAGCAGGGCTGTCACCTGGAGGGAGCCAGTCTGTCTGGAGAAACAGGCCAGCAGGAACCTAATGACATTTAACAAAGACAAATGCAAACTCCTGCTGTGGGAAAGACAGAAGAACCTCCTGCATCCATTCAGGCTGGTGACTTCCAGGCTGGTGAGCAGTTCTGCTGGGAAGTCCCAGAGGCAGCAAGCTGAACATGAGCCAGTAGCCTGCCCTGGGAGCAGAGATGGCCAACAACAGCCTCGGATGTATGAGATCAAGATAAGGGATTAGTCCCCTCTACTCAGCACTCATCTGGACTACTGTCTCTAGTTTTGAACGTTGCAGTACAAGAAAGACATTGATAAACTGGGACAAGTACAACAAAGGTTCACCAAGATGTTCAAGGCTGAAGGCCTTGCCTGGGAAGCTGAAGAACTGGGGCTTGTTCAGCCTGGGGATCCAAACAGATTTATCCTGTAAATCCATGATTATATATCATCATTCCAGTCAAAAAAATGACAAACAATACTAGTATCTGAATTACAAGAAATTACCTTCCCATATTTTTCGTTCCCTATAATAGTCAAGACAGTGCATTATTTTAGATGCAATAAATGGATGTAGTCATCTATACAGTGCAATTCACTGACATGCATTTAATGAGACCATGAGCATTCATAACTTCCTACTTCTTTAAATGAAAAAAGTGTGAGGCTAAAACAAAAGACTAACTTGTATAATACACCCTGATGAAGATGAGTAGTGATGCCCTCTTTCCTTTCTCATCCTGTGAGAATTCGTACTCTTTTGACCTACTGGCAGAAATTTGCACTTCTGAACATCTTCACAAAGTGCTTTGCATACTTAATTCATTGAACTGACAGCAGTGTCTGAGGGTAATTTGCTCTGTCTTTACTCTTGCTAGGAGGCTCTCAGCAGAAAGCCTCTCATCAACTCCAGGGGTTCCTGTCTGTGACAGTCCAAATGGAAAAGAAAAGGTATAATATGCTGCTGACGCCTTTTGTTTTGATTTTACTTGTCTCATGATTAATTAGGAACACACAGACTCAAGATTAAAATGTTCATCCTGAGGAATCAAATCCAGCATGCATAGCCTATCACAAATTTACATTTTTGGAAGGACCTTTCAAACTCCTGTCTGAAAACTGCTCAAGAATATGCTGCTCTAAACCATCCTAAATTTTTGTCCCAAATTAACTAGGACTAATTTTTATACCTGCTTATTCTTTTGGCAACTAGAAACATATGGGTAAAAGCTTAAAAATCACCCATTATAAGAACACACATTTTGAGCACTGTTTGAATACATGCTATTTATTTTTAACTGGATTTCTTCAAGTTGTATAGTCATTGTGCTATGGAGGTGATTTTTTTTTCTCTCTGTTCTCTAAGAACATAAGGCTGTTGACAAATGCCAATCAAATCCCCCTTTCACTAAAGCCTCTGTCAAAATAAGCTTTCTATTCCCTGATCATTTTAATAGCCCTTTCCTATACTGTCGCTAGCTTTCATATTCCTGAGATATGATTGTTTAGTAAAATCCCTAATATCTCAACTATACAGGGACATATACAGATACTAATACTATTAGACAAATTCACACAAAGTTTTGCTATCTTTTTTGGGGGAGAGGGGTTGTCAAATTGTCTGATGGCTACCAGAAAATTCACTGACTAGTTGAGAAACATTTATAAGTGGGATTATCTGTGCTCCAATATTACTACTATATATTTTAATCAAAATATTATTGGTTGAACATTGCTATTGTTGATAGGAAATTCTATCAATTGCTATTATATTTACATCTCTATTCTAATACCTATTAAAAAAAACACCCCAAACAACCTCAGTGTCTGTGTCAGAAGAATGCTTGTAAAGAGAAGCAGAAAACTGAAAGGGACCTTTCTGGTGGTTTAGATTGACATGGGGAACAGAGAGATTCTTGATAGACAAGAGCAGGGCTTTTTTTCTTTTTCTTTTTTAATAAGCATAACAGTATCCATCTGTTCCTGGATTTAGAGTGCAGCTGTACTCTAAGAAGTAACTTTGTAAAAATTGGTATCATGGGGCTCTCTGTGTTCATTCTCCAAGAGACTCAAAAGGTTGCTTGCTCAGTTGTCAAGTTTTTAAATAGAGAAAAACTATGAAAAAGATCTTAACTGCTGGTTTTGCATGGATATTGAAATGTACTAGTGAAGCACAAGTCTACTGCCTATTACCTTAAGGATGCTCTAAGTGCAAGTATATTGATGCTGCTGCTGCTATCTAATCTAGTGATTCAGCTCTGTTAGATGTATATTGGTTCTACAGTGTGAATAAGTGTTTGTTTTTCTCTTTAGAATATTGGACACAATGAAGTCAGTGTAATACAAGCCATGCTGATACTTATATATATCTTACTTGGCAGATTTATACAAAACAAGATTTTTGGGGTTTTTTTCAGACATCTATACCTACCTGCTTCACATGTGAAATAACAGCCTCGTCCCAACCAAAAATGTCCAAACTCTACTACTCTATTACTGCAGATTTCCACCTTTGATGTGAAGGAAGTCTTAGAAGTGTTTTCTTCAAAGTGTTTTCAGAACTACCACTTTTCAAAACAAGCATTCTATAATATATAGGATAACTTTTGTCAAATTAATGGAATAGAAGAAGAAATGTCTCAGAAATGGCCATGCAATGAAGAGTGATTTCCCCTTCATTTCTTGACATGCTCACAGGACACATCTGTCTTATTTTACATGGGACAAGCAATGATCCTCTGTGAACAAGTCTCTTGATCATATAACAACATAGCAGTAAAAAAAGAAAGGTAATGTGAGAAAAAGGGATGGGATCCCTTGTCTTACAAAAGAACACCACTACAATGAGATCATTATTAAAATCGGGGGAAAAAAAAATGAAGGCTAACTTCAGGTTATAAGTAGTTACCACAGGATTTCTTTGTATACTGGAAGAGGTTTTTGAGAAAACTGAATAAAAAGTTGTATTTTGAAAGATCCCTTTAAGAAGTCATGAATCTGCTTAATGGGGAGTGGTGATCCTTGTCTGCAAATGTTTAACTATACAGTGTTAATTTAACAACCCATCATTCTGGGCTCTGTAACACAAGCAATACTCTGTGATCTGTTAAATGATCCCCAATATTTTTGTCACAGATGATTTAACAGGAAATGTGCTACTTCCTGGGATATAATGCACGCACACACTTCAATAGCACAGCACAATGCAATCTTAAGAGATCACTCTGCAGCCATTGGTTATGTGGAAAATAACAGAGGCTCACACTTGATGCTTCCTGCCCTTGCAATATTTTGAGCAGGAAAAAAAGAAGCCCATGAACTAAGCAAGAGTGAATGGTTACTTTGCTAATCAGGTTGGCAAACCACATGTGAAATCTAATGTGTAAGTATTAATTGCTTTACTCTTTTTCTTGAGGATGTGCTCTAACAGACAAAGATGAAACACAAGTATGTTTAGTACTTTTATCAGACACTTTTATCATACGCTCAACATCAGGTTTCCTCACTCCCTTCTGCAGGGTTTTGGCCCTCAAACCCCCTCAGGCACTACAGGACACCATTTGGCACATCATCTGCTTCCTTTGACAGCTAACCACAAGGTCTTCTCTTGGAAATCCTGATGGTTTTTAGGGCTCTTCCTTCTATGAGATTTTTTTTCAAATTCTCCATCTCCTGCATTTCTCCAGTATCTCATGTGGATGATTTTCCATATTTCTCCTCTGATATACAGAGGGAACTCTCTTTTTTTTTCCTTTCTTGCTTTAATTTTCTGTTTAACCCGCTATTGAAAGAAAAATATAGTGATGGGTTCTTTCTACTATAAAAAACCACATGTAAGCAATCCTCTCTATCTGACTTCTTCAGAGACTAAACCTGCCAAAGAGCTGAATTCCTACTTGCATCTTATATTCTCCTGCCTTCCTTTAGCGACCAGAAAAGTTCTCATTTTATTATCTGGTGCACACTCCTATCACCAGCTTCTCCTTTCAGAACCTAGATCCAAACTGATGGAGAGGTGGGATTCCTTGAAATTGGTTTTAGGTATCGACATAACTGCTAGTTATCTAAAGTTTCCTTAAAGTTTGTAGAAAGAGAAGCAAGCACATTATTGAGCATTTCAGAAAAATATTTTGGACATCTTCCTTAGGGCAAATTAAGTACAACACCAAGTATCTAAATAATATTCTTTTTTATTCTATTGGCCTGTTCTTTATGCACATAGTTAAAATAGTAATTTGGGTTTTTACTCTGTTACACATCTTAAATGTGCAACTATTTTTGAATCTGGCCTTGACAGAATAGCAGTGGTCTTCTGTGAAGGTGTAGACAAGGGAAACTTCCTGGCTCATGTCTTTGAACTGACAAGAGTTACAATTAAAAGTTAATGTATTGCGTTTTAAAAATTTATTTAATCCTAAATAATTATGTGAATCAATTGAGGTATGTCTATCATCTTTAATATGCTATCTATGTGGTCACATCAGCTTTCAGATGTTTTTTATTCTTAGCATTCCTCTCGTATCAAATGTGCAAGAGAGAAAATTCCTTTAAGTTCCCCCAGTTTAACATCAGTGTCATACATAAGAAACAATCCTCACTGAATTAATTTCCTTTCTTGATTTGTTATCTATTCAGACCCTGTCTATTTACATTATGAATAATTCCCAAAAGTTATAATTTTAATATGGATGTGTATACAGACTCTCACTTTGGGTCTACATTTAATAACTAATAATAACTATAATGACAATAAAAACTTGATGATCTATAAAAAGTGCATCAATCTATTGGATACCACGTTGTTACTTTGAGGAAATAAAAAAACCCTTATAGTTTGGTCCTCTGGAATACTAAAAATCACAAAAAGTCAAATTCAAGTTCCTCGTTTTCCCATAATAACAGTCTGAAAATTTATCAACAACTTCAATCTGAAATAGATTGAGTTAGCAGCTCCTCTCTTCCCCCCTGAAACTGATGTGTTTCCCAGTTGATATGAGGTTACTTCTCAAGGCAAGTGCTCACATCCACAGCAAAGACAACAGAACCTAATGGGATAGTCAAAATTCTCCTGCTTTAAAGTGGACTTTCGGAAAACACAAACACTCTCTAGAAGTCATGTACCTCCACTTAGAACAGAATGAAACTGCCTATCTTCACCCTAAAAAACATATATAGAAAGAAAAATCTGTGGGGAAAAAAAAATAACACTGAGACTTCCAAAATTAGTGAATGCTTTGCTTATTTTCAGCTAAATTTATATGGAATTGGAAGATGTGCCCTACAGATGTATTACCTCTCTTAGTACGGGTACAGATTTATGATCCTACTGTATGATAGCAGTTATTAGCTTGTTTGGTTTCTGCCCATTCAAACACCACCTGAAGGTAAATACAGGATTAAAAATTAAACTGCTGCATTTTTTTCCCACAGGTCCAGACATCCTGGACTGAGTGATTTTAGGAATGAGTCAGAGAATTTTCAGTACAAACAAGATTCTGGAATGGTTTTCTTTTTGGAGAATGGAATTCCATACATAAGAGAGAACAAAGAATGAGCTAAGAATACTTCTGTAAAATCTAGGAACTCCACATTAGGCCCACATAAATTGGCCCATAAATTAGAAAAAGAAAACAAAACCAAGTGTAACTTTACCTATAAGATTGTATTACAGTTAATGTTACTTTTAAAAATTCTTGCTGATTACTAGAGAAACCCGTTGGACTAATTTTAATAAAAGCCTCAGGGCTTTGCCATATAAACCAAGGGATACACACATAATGCTACTGATTACTATGACGTAGTGGAGAAAAAATACTGGGTCATTAAACCTTTAAACATTAAAAACTTGGTCTTTCCTTCATTCAGTGCTCATTCAAATAGAGGCACAAAAAACCCAATTAAACAAAACCAGCCATCCTCTCGGTTTTCATTTTGTTCAGCTTGTGTTTGCTTCTAACTTGAACCTGACTTTTGTGCTTGCTTGGAAAACGCCTATTGAAATATGGCCTAGAGTTAAGATCTAGAGCCTCTGGGGAACTACTAGACCAGAGTCTGATTTTGTCAGTCCTCCCAAATGACCCCATTAGTCTCTGAGAGGCAAGATGAACATCTGCAAGACCCCACAGAAGCCTATGCTTGGATGTGGTGCCCAGGTGCATGTGCACACCTTGATATGGGTGAAGGATCCTCATGGGTGGACAGACACAGAAAGGCCTGTGCTCTGCTTGGGAAGTCATCCCACACCCCCACAGTCAGAGGGGAGTTTTACACAGTTGTCTAAATTCCTGCCCTGCAAAGTCTCCACTGTGGAGCAGTACCATCTGTAGCCTTTGCATCCTCTGCCTGCCGTTACCTTCTGCCTGCCATCATCCTCTGCCTGCCACCGCCATCGTGCCTGCTATGGAGAGTCCTGCACCAAGCCTCCAGCCCCAGTCTGAAACACGCCAGTGGGAAAAGGTGATAGTGGCTGCCCCTGAATTCTTAGCCCTGTTACTCTTGTGGCTAAGGGTGCTTGTAGAAAGCATGTGCGGGGCCTTATCTTGCACAGATGTGAGGCTGCCTGGTGCAAACTCCGCCTGTTGGGCACCAGTCCCAGGCCAGAGAGGAGAGAAGGAAGCTGGAAGGGATCCGACTGCTCCTCTCTAGGTAAAACTAAGCAACCTGATTAATAATATAGTCTGACTTGTGGTCCCAGCTAAATTAATGGCTGTTTAAACACAAGACATGGGGATCACCATTCCCAATCTTTTCTGAGAGCAAAAATCTAACTTACAGTAAGTTTAAAAAAAGCATTCATTAAGCTGTAATTATTTTATTTTTTCCAATAAAATTACCCCATATGCATCAGAGAGCTTGGAAGTGTCAAACTCAGAGAGTGTATGTGTATGTGAATTTAGGAAAAAAAAAAAAGAATAGGAACATTCAGAAGGTAGAAAATTCTAAATAATCCACATGCAGCAGGGTACATGAATTTTTCTAAGAAGGAATCTTCTTGACTAAAGAGAAATTTACACTGCTTTTCTTTTTTACCAACTTAGAAAAAAAACCTGTTTTAAACTGGAATAAAATTATGTGTCAAGGTTTTAAACCACATGCAGGGAAAATTGCAAGGAGTAGGTGCTGAAAGTGGTAATCAGTATAAGGAGTGTAACAGACCTGAAGTTTTACGAATGGACAAGAAATTACTCACTTTCTCTTACTTATAATTAATACAGCCTTACATGTTAGAAGAAGAGGAGAATCAATATAACTGATTCGTACATTTTTGTTAATAACTCAACTGTGTACAATTTTACTCAGTGTGAGCAAATAGTAGCACTGGTATCCCACTGACAAACAGTTAAACAACATCTTCCAGATAAATGTCAAACTCACTATCTGGCCTTCCCTTTCCAAAAGTTGCTACCACCAGAAGAATACTTAACTTCACAGCCTAACAGTTCTATAGATCTAGAGTTTTCCACTGTACTAGACCACCAGTAGCTCATGAAAACCTTAGACTCAGGGTCTCTGTAGATGAGCCCAGCCTGTGGTCAGTAGGGTGACTCCTGGACTTGGGTATCAGTTCAGTGTGCAGAGGAGTTACAGAATTGAGTCCCTCAGAGATCACTGCTGCAACTCACCGTATGGTGCTGATTATCTCTGCCTTTTCTTGTTTGGCCTAGACACACATTTCTCTACTTTATGCAAAGCAGAAGTCAACGAAACAGATTCTTCTCCAGTCATATTTTAGTTTCGCTGGATTGTTTTTCATGCCTGCTGCAAGATGTTTTACTTTTGTTTATAACAGAGACAAAGAAAGAAAAAAAGAATCCCCAAAATAAACATAGAAAAATCCCTGCCTTTGCTCTTTGGAAAAATTTCTCAGTGAAGATACAGTGCCTGTCGTGCACACTAACATACACCATTCAAAGGAAAAGAATGGGTGCATTGTTTGAACAATAGAAAATTACTTTAGACATTTAAATAATCGAAATGTACTAACACACACAACAATACAGTCATCTTGGTTAGTTAAAAGGCACAGTGATATTTCCCAACAATACTATCAAAGTTGAACTTTTAGGGTGATGGTAAAAGATAGCCAGCTAGCAAAGATGATTAAGAAACCGTGTACAGGTGGTAATGGCAGATGCAGGTGGAAAGTGTAAGAAGTAGGTAGGAGTCAGGAATATTTTGGAAAGATGCACTCTACCTGTGTAGCCCAGGGAATTGTCTCCATGATCAGAGGTGGGGAGTGGTGTCCCGCTGTCGTTCCCCCTCTCTAGGTCGTCGGAGTCTGTCGGAAACAACACCAGAGCTGCTGATGGGGTCACAGGAGTAACAGTAGTTGCCATTTCCATCACAACACGTCCAGACGCAATTAAATCCACACATGACAGCAAGACCCACGGTGCCAGCGCACGGCACAGTCCATCCTTCCCCCGCCTGGGCGGTGGTGCCCGGCGAAAGGCGGCCGCAAGCATTGCCTGGAGCCCCCCAAAACTGCCCGCTGCTCCCGTGTGCCCACTCCAAGCCTCGCTCTGCAGCCCGCCAGGCACGGTGGCCACCCTGCCAACCAGCCAGCACAGGCTGTGGTGAGCATATGGGGACGAGAAGGCAGGGGAGCTGAACGCTAGCATTGCTAATTTTCCACCTTATTGTTAATCAAAGCTATTGACTGTGATCACTCCCCATCATCGCTTCATCTCCTGGCAATTACAGACTCAGGGGACTTCACCTCTTTGTGGGGAGGAGGCGGGGGGGGGCGGGGG
>JANHGL010016916.1:51156-101622 GCA_024611195.1 Ceyx melanurus
AGGCGGGGGGGGGACGGGGGGGGAGTGGGGGCGGGAGTGGGGTGTTGCTCTACCTCTGCTGGAAGATGGGGTACAGCCCCTCTGTGAAAAGGCAACAGTTTAGCAGCATAACGAGTAAGATGCATTTTCTGAGCTGAAAGATGTTTGTAAAGAAACGCTCAATTTTATTCTCACTTTTTTATAACAACAACAAAAAAGAAAAAAAACCCCAACAAACCAAAAAAGGGAAGGCAGCTGGTCAGGTAAACGCATACATGAACCCAGGTTTTAAGACCCTAAGATAAACTGCTGATCAAACCACCCCAAAGCACTGAGAAAATAACTCATAATAATGAACTAAATAATTCAAAGCAACAAATAAAATAAAAATCCCAGTGGCTCTGAAAACAAAACAGCACAACCCAAAGGATTTTTTATCAACAATACTAGATCTTTTTTACTCACATCTGTACAGCTTAATGTAAAACTATTTATTGAACTCAAATGCTATTTTTAATTTACTTTAGATAGTGCACTGTCCAACATATAACACCTAAAAAGAAACATTCATGTTCTCTTTAAAAAAAATAGCAAGAAGAAAATATCTTCGCAATATCACTTCCACAACAATAGGCTGCTTAATTCTTTCTCCTGTTGACAGGTGTCAGATAATTTATTAATTATTGTAATGACCCTGAATAGGAAAGATATGTTTTACTTTCTCACAGAGACGTATACTAGACTTCTGTAATGACTTAAAGTAACTTTTTTCCTTTTCAGTAAAATGCAGATGCTGCTAAAAATCATTCTGAACTTTCACAAAACACCCAAAGCAACTATGTATAAAATTAAACTTGATTTATTTTTTTTTTTCTGGATGCTTAATTTTACTCTCTCAGTCAATCTAATTTTTAAAATGTCATGCCAAACATTCATATTCTCCACTTTTTAAAACAATCTATAAGATTGCATTATAGCATCCTTACAAATCAAACTGGTTTTGATGATTTAAAAAAGAAAAGCAAAAAGAAAACCAAAATCCTCAGGACAGTCCACTTAAAGGGACATATTTGGAAAAAAAAGATTTATTTTAAAAAGGAAATTAATGAATTGATAGCATGCCTTTTAAAATACTCGTGCAAAGCAGAAAAATAAAAGGCCAAAGAACAAAAAACAACCAAACACCAAGATGGTCTTTCATCTTGGCAGATGAAAACCGTGAACTATGTTCATTTATTGGTCCATCCATCTTTGCTGGCTCACTAATAGCCAATGTCACGTACATCTTTAAAATCTGCTCTGAAAATGGCTTTAGAGTGACTGGATCAACATTCTGCTTCTCCAGATTGCTCACTGATTTGCATTCAAGGGTTGATTGGGTCAGAGTTTTAAATTACAGCAGTAAAGGACAGAAGGACAGGACTTTTTATTAAATTAAGAGTCAGAGGCTGCGCCTACTTTTTTTAGGGCAAATGTTTATAATCAGCTACAGAAAGCTCAGACCAAGATTTCAAGCAACAAACCTGCTGATCATCAATTTGAAAGATTGATTGCCTTCTAGGAGATTTAACCACACACTACTCAATATGATGAAGAAGGAGGAAGCACTGAAAGCTACTGAGTGTTCTACCAGTCAGTGTAATGTTTGGTGTCGTGCAAAATACAAGTGCATAATGAATGGATCTTTTTTTTCACCCAAGGTACTCCCTCAGACATGGCATTGCCAGCAATAGGCCACCCTCCTCATAAGACATCACAAAACAACCAATGCTAACACCTTTTAGCAAGGCTCACTTGGGATTTCAAACAGGAGCTCTCTCCATTCCAGAAATGCTGTGCATTCAACACAGACAACAGGGCATGAGAGCACAAGCTTTAAAAATGTAGCTACTTGAAGCTATTTAGGCATGAAAATCTTAGCTTCAATCTCTCCACTGGTGGAAATGAAGGGGTTAGTCTCTTTTTAACACTACTGATATTTGACATAGAATCTGATAGTGACAACACTTGTTATTTACAATACAAAACCACACAGATGTTATTCACCCTCATTCTTTTAGAAATGCTACTTTTCCACCTGATGTTGAACATGATATTCAATTAATAATAAATTATGGTATCTGACTGAAAATTACTTTCACTATGATAATCACTGAAGTTCAGTTCTTGCTGCTGTGGGTGAATTTTACCCATTTCACTGAACTATAAATCTGCATCCAAGTCCTACATTTGGGTCGTGTCTCCCTGCACTGGGCTGAACTTAATTTCAGCTCTGTCACAAGATCCGTCTTTGCCTTTGCTTGGGAATCCCTGTTAAAACTTTACAGAAGTAAGTGCTATCGACTTAAACAGCACATTTCGCCAAGAGACTGCTGTGAAGGCACTCTCAAACATGTAGTAAAGTGCTTGAACACTAAGATGTGACATATTTCTTATGACTACCACGTTGTAGGATCAGGCAATTTTCTACTTGGCTTTGCTAAACATAGTGAATTATTTTACATCATTACACTGTTTGAGTTAGTCACCGTGACAAAAAAGAAGTGAAGGCAATGAATTATTTAACATGAAACAATTCACTTGATGTATAAAAAAATTACAGCTCAGTCTGAGTCAAAGCAGAGTGTGAACCTGGTGCCTCATCCCTCAGAGAAATGTTATAATCAGTCTATGACAGGTTGAACAGAACTGACAGAGAGAGGGATTCCTCAAAACAACTCTCCAGTAAGGTTGGCCAGATTGGCTGAATTTCTCTGTCACAGAATCACAGAATAATCATGGTTGGAAAGGACCTTCTAAATCACCAAGTCCAGTCATACCTAAAAGAATAAAAAATACCTACATAACTGACCACTAGAAGAAAAAAGCAAACAAATAAAACCCAGAAAACAAAACAAAACAAAAAAACCAAACCCACCCCAAACCACCAAACACAGTCCCCTACATTCCTGCTCTTAGAACATATCATGAAGCACTTTGTCAACTTGTTTCTTATATACCTCCAGGGTTGGTGATTCAACCCTTTGCAGGTTGTTCCAGTGCCTCACAACTCTCTCAGCAAATAATTTCTTAATTTCTTCCTAATATCTAATCTAAACCTCCCCTGCTGCAACTTCAGACCATTTCCCCTGGTTCTGTCATTAGCAATTAAGAGGCCAACTACCACCTCTCTACAACCTCCTTTCAGGTAGCTGTAGAGGGCAATGAGGTCCCCCCTCAGCCTCCTCTTCTCCAAGCTAAACATGCCCAGCTCCCTCAGCCTCCTCATGTGAGTTGCTCTCTAAGCTCCTCACGTAGCTCGCCTCTGGCCACGTTCCAGCACCTCAATAATGAGTCCCTATAATGAGGGGCCCAGAACTGAGCACAGCACTCGAGATGAGGCCTCACAAGAGCCAAGCACAAGGGCACAATCGCTTCCCTTCTCCCGCTGACCTTGCTATTCCTTAAGCAAGCCAGGATCCTGTTGCCTTCTTGGCCACCTAAGCACACTGCTGGCTCACATTCAGCCAGCTGTCTACCAGCAGCCCCAGGTCCTTTACTGCTGGGCAGCATCAGACAGGATGAATTTAAACAAAAGTCTCTGATATCTTAGTTGCTTAGAAAAGCCTATCTTCAGTGAAATAAAACACTATTAAAAATGCTTAAGCAGTAACAACTGCAACAAAAGAAACTCAACATTTAATTCAACAGAAAACTACTTTTACCTATAAGGACAGGAAACTTCAAGGAAGAAGGTAAAAGGAATACATCACTACCACTGCACAGTTCTCTTTTATTTCATTTTTTTTAATAGTTCCAAAGGGGTTTATTTTGGAAGCAGAAGATGAAAAGTGAAGCCTCAACTACCAAAGAGGGAATAAAAGGAGCAAGCCACCCCCTATCAATTACTACTGCACTTTCATTTTACTGAAGTATTTGAGAGAGACCTCATGATGAAAAACATTTAATTCCTTCTTCCTACAGCCATTTCAAAATCCACTTTTCATTAATTTGGGCAAGTACCTTAAGGCATTAAAAAAAAAAAAAGCAAAAAACCACAAGCAGCCAACAAACATCTATTTTGGCTGGATAGGAGAGTGGTAAGTTTAGCAGCACTGAGTGGTACAAGTTTTTAGTGGAATAGTTTCAGGTTTAGTCAGTGCTTCCTCAGCAAATACAACACCTCCACAGCAGCAGGAGGATGTAGCTTAATCACACAAGTTAACTGCAATACCAGTTTAGGTGGTTCAGTGGCAGTTCAGATAGCACTAAAGAATTCATGCAAATCTAAGGAACCCTTTTCAATTAAATTTCCATTAAAATCTGTAAGCTACTCAATTTTACCAGACTGCAGCAGGAGTTAGTAAACACCATTCATGCTTTAATTGACATATCTTTAACTCTTCAAAGTGATGAGAAAATAAGATTACTAAATATCTACTATTGTTATACATTCTCTTGGCTTGTACAATACCTCAAACCAGATAGACACATTTATTTTTGCAGCTACTTACATTTAAATGCTTTGTGCAATGCTAACCTGAGAAATGATATTAATCATGCACAGAGAAACCATCTTTTTTTTTTTTTATTAATTCCCTCCCCCCCAACTGGTAACAAAAACTGATGCCATCAGTCATCGCTTCTTTTTTAACCAGGGAGATATGTCTATATGACATGTTTTATTGATGATGCATCCTTAAAACTCCTCAAATGATTCTGTATTAATGCCCTGAACCATCCTCCTGAAGGAAATAAAGAAAAATTGAAAAGACCTAAACAGACACAGCTTCTTACTATGGTATGAAACCCATGTATCTGAGTTTCTACACTAGTCATTGCTTATCTGAAATTAAAGCCATCTTTGAAAAATACTTGACTACAAAAATAGTAACTGTTGCCATATTTAATTTCATAATAAATAACTTGACTATTTCTTCCCAAGTTTCTCTAAATTTTATTGCCATCATCTTGGGGGTAAAAAATCTGGAGGAAACAGCATGAACAGCATTTTGAAAATGAACATTAATAAAAGATTAGGGTGAAACAAATTAATATAAACTACTATCAATATTAGAGTTGTGTTCTACAAATTGGATCAATTCTCATTGATTCCTTTCTAGCCATCTAGAGGAATTCAGGAAGAAACAGCAGAAAAAGACCCACTGTGACTCCCTCAAACCACAACCTAAGATAAAGAACAAAATTAGTAACCTGGTTGGCGGGTTTTTTTGTGTGTTTTTTGATTTATTCTAGGTTTTCAGTTAGAGTGGAAATACATTATAATGTGTCTTAAGGGATATTTGATTTAATTATATTTCTTCATTTGGTTATTCATAATGAAAAAAAAAATTCTGATATCTGAGTACAGAAAAGTAAGGATAGTACCTAAGGGAGAACTACTGTTAATCTATCTGTGAGAACTAACTTTTGTAGAGGGAAGTACTATCTAGATTTATATGTTTATTTAGAAAAAAATCATACAAGTTTTCAAGACTGTAGATCAGCTCTGGAACAAAAAGGAAAACCTTCAAGTTGTGTGCAGAACTGGGAATAATTAGGTCATCCTTAGTCTATCACAACTTGGTAAACATCACAGGTCTAAATCTATAGCATATGGCTGATTAACCTGTAGAATATCCTTACTGATGTTCTATATTAGAGGAAAGGAAATTTTATATTATTTTTCATAAGACTTAATAGAGCAGCTTTCTACAGACATTCATATTCAATCAGCTAACTTACTTAAATTGGATAATTTTATGGAGTTATGACAATTTGCATCACCAGAAAGACTCCACAAATAATTAAGCAGTTCTTCATTAAAAGTTTACACTGCTCAGCAGTCTCATCTTAAAAGTTAGGGAAAAATGAAGCTAAGGAGAAAAGGCAAGATTTTTTTCTCACATAATGGCTTTAATATGAGGACCTGGCACAAGTATATTACAAAAAAATCCATAAGGATGCTTTTTATTAATAGCCTGTATAAGTATGTTCTAGAAACTCAATATGTGGTTCTAAAAATAAAATGTACATTTATGCACAGGTACAGAAATGTTATTCATTACACAAAAGAGACAATTTTCTGTTGAGAACAGAATACTTTGTGGTGTTAAAAACTGGTAGAAACAGATTTTTCTAAATCAAGGAAGAATACAGCTATTAGTCAGTGGTTTGAGTATCTTTTATATTGTTGTCTTCAAAAAATGGTGCCTATAACTGAAATTCTGACAAAACCTCAGTAGTGGCTCCTATTTAAATACCTTTCCTGTTCAGTAACAGCCTTTAACTCAGAAAACAGTAAATGAGGACTTCTAGTTATACAAAAGCAGTAAACAACCTTTGCAACTTTATGCTGCCAGTAAACAACCTTTCTGCTTCTTATTTATTTGGGAGGTGGGCAGTAAACATAGGTGATATGTGTTAGCAACTTCAACATGGATCCTGCAAGTATAGTTTGTATTGGTTTGGTGGGTTTTTTTTGGTGGTGGTCATTTTTGGTGGGTTTTTTGTTGTTTTTTTTGTGTGTGTGTTTTTTTATTTTTCTTTTTCTTTTTTTTTTTAATCTGCATTGCTTGCTTTTGAATACTAAAGATGAAGTCTTAGGTAGGATCAATCATGCAGGAAACCATACAAGTATAATTACATTTCTAACTTAATGCTTAAATTCTCCAAACCTGGTATTTAGCAGAGAGCTACATGCTGTGATGCTCCCAAACGTGTCTGTTGCCCTCTCTCCACTTCCTCCCACACTTTGACTTCTCCTAGGTTTTCCTTACACTTCTTAGGCTCTCCCTTGTAGCTCTCTCCTCTTCTGCATCTGTTCCCATTTCTTTCCCTGCCAGATAAACCCAAAGGTAATAGCAATTCAGGCTAATTAAATGGTGCTGGAAGTGAATTAACAGGTGGTGGCCCCAGCTGCTTTAGTTGCAGGGGTAGATAAGACACCCATCATTAGCCTGGGTGAGGCATGGTGATTAATTAGGAAATGAAGCCATTTGCTAAGAAGGGACACCAGATTTATAGTAGAATTTTCTTCTTTAAGGTACAAATCCAGAAAGTACAGAAATAAATGTGCTCTTCTTGACTATGTTAAATATGGTGTATACGTAAGACCTGTTTGACATAGGTTTCTTCATATCTATATTTTGTATTTTCTTTTTACTGCAAACTTTTAATTTGGCTTTACTTTAGGAAATTTTCTCTCTGTTAGAGGCTCTCATTTTATTTTCTTCCAAGTAAACTTACATGTTACTAAAGAGAGTTTTGATTACTTTGAGAACCACTATGAAGACATTTCATTAATAGCAACTAGCCCCATGTACAGATGAAGATCTGGTTATGCAAGCTTCCCATGCAGTCCTCCAACTCCACTGGACTTCTTGCAGTAATCCCCTAACCATTATAATCAACTCTATGAGGCTACACTGAGTCCTCCAGGAATTAACTCCTGGAGCTGCTGCTTGACTTTAGTGCTGTAAGACTGTTGTGAGGTTGAATTATGCAGCTGCTTTACAAATATAGCTGCCACCAAAACAGGAACAAAGATCTGGGTTCATTTTCTCTTCACTGTAGAAGTAGAACAAGAAAGGAACCTACCATGCTTAATTACCCCTTATTTTATTCAGCTGAGTGGTGAACTCAGGAAAGGTGATTAAATTCCCTCATTAATTACTGCTATGGGCAAACAACTAACTGCAGGAACTCACCCCACCAATAGTCTTGCAGTCACAGGATTTGAATTTAAAACTACCATTATAAAAAAAGAACATTGCATGGGATGAAGCTGAGAAAGCCATTTATCATTCCTTTGCTTTCCTGTACATGCAAAGTCATCTTGAATTGCCAAAGATGTATCTGCAACAGAGCTATGTCATTTACATTTTGTTGGTCTGTTTGCAGACCTCAGCACAAAGATTAACATTTAATCGATGGATGTCAATGCTTATTTTATAGAAAGAATGAACATATTTACTCTAATACACTGTCCAGCAAGGGAATACACTGGCACACTAAGCAAGCCTTTTAAAACCACTCTACGTGCAAGAAAGTTTCTCTGATACTTCAAGAATCCTGGGCCCTTGTTTTCTGGGAGATGCTCATAACTACATTTCTAGCTGTCCTGGTTGGGGTTCCCTCCAGCTTCCTTTTACAAGGACAGAATTTTGAACTGTTTTGCTTTTGCCAGTACATTTTCTCTACCTCCCAACAGTGCCTTCAGACACATGATGATTACTGATAGCCTTAATGCACAGATTTCTGCGAGGAAATGTGTCTGGTCATTGCTCTTCTGTGCTTTGCCTCCCTTCTTGCCTTCCACAATCCCAGCTCTTTGGCTCTTAAAGTTTTCTTAATTTCATATTTAAAGCCACTCACATTCCATTTAACCTGTCTTCTGCACAAACCAGAAACCTATGGGATGATTCAAAGATTTTTTAAAAAATCAGATTTAAACCCTGTTGTAATTTACAATTAAGATTTGTGGTCTAACAGAATAGTTTGTAAATAACATACAGAGATGATTTTGAAGTAAAATGAAAAGGTGAGTTGCAAGGTAAACAAATATTGACACTGACTTGAAAAAGGCATGGAGCTGAAAAACATACCTTGTAAATCAGTACAGCTCGGTACAAGAATAAATTTACAACAAGCTGCAAGCATCAAGTCACAAATACATATTCATGCAAATTAGTAGTAAATCAAGTCTGTCCAGAATTCCCTTTCCTGTTCACCTTCCAAGACGGTGAAATAATCCACAGATGTTGAATGATACTTGCAGCACAACCTTTTTTCTTAGTTTTCTTTCTTTTTTTTTTTAATCCAAAAATACATTTTTTTCCATACTAAGGAGAGGCAAGTACTTCAGGGAAGCTTTTGTCTGTTGTCATTAGATCACAGGCCTTTTTTTCCTGTAAAGTTCTTTCTAAGAGCTACTGCTTTTGCACAGTGTAATGGAACACATTCTACAAAGGAGGTTTTAATGTTTGTCCCTTGGAGGGAAGACATACAACAGGTGTTCCTCCTTTCTTTGTTTACCTGAGCTTACAACTCACTGCTCAAAATAATATCCTTAAGAAAACAAATGATGGAGCATGTAAGCATTTGCCTGGAAAAACTGATATGAGGCTGAAGTCCTTTCTTGTTAAAAGCAGCAAAATTCTCCCATTGACTGTATGCAGGGTTCTGTTAACACAGCTGTGAATACTTCAGGGGAATGGGAGAGAGCCACAAATAAATAATTAACAATTATTATCTAGCTCATAATGAAACATACACACATGCCCTAATGAAATTAATAATTCTCAGTCTAAAATAAGAAATATTCATAAAATGGGGGTGAGTTAATTTAATAGTTTCTAGTAGTTCTTCAGCATCTTCCAGGTGGGAATCTCATTTCTCAATGTGATTAATGTCATCCTCAAAAGAAAGCACAGGGTCAAAAAATGACTCCAAGTTTATAATCTCAAACTCCGGACAAAACAGAACAGCAATGAAGTGAAAGAGCCTAGGAGGAGAACAATCAATAACTCTCCTATCTCATCAGAATTCAGCTCTGAAAAATTAATACTAGGTAAGAAATTGTACAGCAGAGTAAGGGGTACTTGCCTTTACAAGAATCTACACATTTCTCTTGGTAGTGTTGATTTGTAATATTGTGTACATTGAGCATGGGAATTACTAGCTAGAGGCACTAATTTTGAAACAAAATAGGTCCTTCTATAGATCCATGGGAACCCCTGAAATAATTAGAGCTGTGACTAGAAGCACAGAACTGAAAGCAATAATGTATGAACACTGAAAAACAATGTTTAAAACTACACAAACCTGATGAGAACAATGCCAGTGTAAATAACAAAAAGCAGCCACAGGAAAATGTTGATGGATTAGACTTTCAAGATTCCAAAGATGGACCAAATCACATATCTATGCTCAAAAAACCAAGCACACCTTTGAAATGAACTGTCCAATAAAACACTTCGCAGAAACCTTCATTTCTGTGTAGATGCAAAACAACATCTAAATAGCAAATGGAAGGAAACAGTTATTCCACCCTTAAAAAGCAAAACCAGAAAGCCCTTAGTGCTAGATATCAAGAAATGAGGCTTCTTGTAGTAAGGGACCCACTTATCATCACAGCAATGAATTGAAAATGGAAGTACAGATGACTAAGAATCCATTGCGTCAGATTTACCTGTAGAAAGTTCCCCAAGTATATAATTGCTGACTAGGTCACAGCTTTAATATCTCTGAACTGAAGTTCAACATTGTAGGGGTAACAGCTTGAAAAAAGAAGAGAAAAAATTCTTTAGCAAACCCTGATTGTTTGTTTGTCCTACCTTCATTAAATGTGTTGGTGCAGCTGCTTTGGGCAGGAAATAAAAAATACTTCTGCAGCAACATTATACATATCACATGTTACTAGCATGATTGGTTCCATATTGTTGGGGCCCTCAAGTGCCTCTAGCAGAGTTCCTCAGCAAATTTTAATGTGTCAAACTAGATAAAAGTCAGAAGTAGATGCTTTATCCCTATGGGCTAGAATGACTGCTACTCAGCACAGAAACTCCACCAGGGCAGAGGATGCCCTGGCTTCATTCTGAGCATTGCATGCTGCTGGGCTGCCAACATGAGCATATGGCCTGAACCGTGAGGTGACCACAGTTCCCTCCAAACTCCTGCACACCCTGGTGCTGTCAGGGCTACTTTCTGACTGATCATGGCTAAGACCTCTGTCCAGGGATGCAAGACCAGCAGCCTCCAGCCCTTTCTGGGTGCTGCAGGTGGGCAACGGGCTTTCAGAGCACAGTAGATGTATCACCAGACTGATCCAATGTCCTTCAGCTGCATTTTCACTACCTAGTCACTGGGGAGGTTTATAATCAGGTTAGGTCTCAAGTTGAGAACTTTAGCTCCCTGCAATGAATCTTTAAATACAGGGGACAGAATATAAGTATACTATGTAACAGACTATATCAGATTAACAAGCCACTGATAAACATGGAGTTGTTGAACTGGATATGTACAAATAACGTATTAGTTACAAAAAAAACAGTGGCTCACAGTTCAGTGATACGTCATTACTACCACTGAATTTAAAATATGGCATTCTTGGTCTAAAAGTTTGGTGATTTGGAACTTCACTGTGTAATTATCTTAAATATTTCTGGCTGTTTCCAAGATAATTTCAGCTAGTATACTAAACTAATACCATACAACAAATCCAAAATGGAAAATCATTTAATATTTTTACTGACCTCAAAATTATTTTATTGGTTTCAGTGGGAATATAGGTATGAAAGATTATGGAAAAAAGAGACAAGAGAAGAAAACAAAAACACAAGAAAATAGAGAAAGAAAAACATATTTAGCATATTAAAGGCAATTAATCATCCTTCATTTTAAGAGGCCAGACTACAGAAATTCCAGGAAAAAGAGTGTAATTTCAGAAGGTGCTACATTTTAAAAAAAGGAGACTAACACATTGGATCAAATAACATATCCAGCTAGAGCTGGCACTGAACGGTATTTAGAAAGTAAAACAACACAAAACAGAATGGCAATGTTTTATTACACCATTTGAATGTTTAAAATAGAAAAATATTACCTCAAGAGATAGTTGGGAAAATTAAACTTAGCAACAAAAGAAAAAATACTGAGTTTACCATACCATTCCCACCATACCATTCCCATTACTGAAGGTTTGCAGTTTATCTGGCTCTACTGAAACTTGTGGTGGTGTGTCTCTACAACTGGAGAGTGACCAAGGTGTGATACCACCTTGAATGTATAGCACTGGAAATAAATAAGCTCTAAGTGCTCAAAACTGGAAACAATTGAAGCAAGTCTGAATATGAGCTTAGAAGTGAGATGAGGACTCTTTCAAACACACTTCAGCAAGCTTCTAAACTTGCTAATCATTTTACAACTTTTTCTTAGCTACAAAAGGCTGAGCAATGAGAACAGAAACATTTGTCACTAGAAATAGTATGATAGTATTGATATATATAGTATATATATTGTAAATATATCAAATATATTTTCTTAGAAAAACTTTTTTTTTTTTCTAAAAGGCTATAGCATATGGCTGTGTTTCGAAATAGCATTTAGTCTCAGAAAAGAATCCACTGACACATATAACATAGAAAATGTATTCAGTGATGGAAGATAAACTGGGTAAAAAAATGAAATAAAAAAAAATAAAATCTCCTCTAAGCAATAACTAAATGATAACTAGCTTTGCACTCATGCCTAAGAAGGCTCCCTAGGTAAGCTCCTATTTAAGGTTTTCTAATCAGCCTGAAAGCTGAACATAATTAAATCTGAGTAGACTCAGGCTGAGCATATCTCAGTGTCCTGTCCCCACAGTCATCCCAATCACAATCTGAGACAAAATCATGGCTGGTTTCCTTGCAGCCTGCCACCACAGGGATCTTTCTCAAGACAATCACAAGACAAATATTGGTATATAGCAAAAAGTTGTCCTAATATGCAGACAAAATGCAACTACATCTCACGTCCACTGAACTTTGAAATTAATTCTTCATTATTTAAAATTTTGTTTAAGATAATTAATTCAGAAGATGCTAGAGGAGGAGACCCAACAGATGAAGACTGTGTGATAACAGAAACCCTATTCTGTAGACAATTAGACTAATATAAAACATTTCCAAGCCCATTCTCATCCCATTCATCTGAATTTATCAATATATATCATAATCTGAATTTATAAAATGCATAAAAATTAGGTATTTCATAAATGTGAACAATTAGTTCCACAATTTGAACAATTCTAAAAATTCCTACAATTGAAAATAAAGGAAAAAGAATAAAAAGTTACTTGATGAAAAATGCTAGAGGCATTAAGATTCTTCTGATGATATAGTACCAAAGAAAACTTGGTTGAATTTAAGATGACCGCTCATTTATCATATCCTGTAGGCAAGTCAGTTAATGACTATATTGATTGTCTTTTGTGTTCGTTCTTACATACATCATCCAGCCAAGGTGAAAGCATAAGGTACTCATTTTAGAGGAAAAATATTTCAATGATGAATGTTTGAAGTTGCAGTTAAGAATGATTATTATACAATAGATTTGCTTTACTGAAATTATAGGACATATTAATATAATCACAGAGGGAAATAGCCCATAATATGCAGTAGGTGATCCCTGGAAGTAGTGTATAGCTACTGGCTGAACTAGGATGTTACTAAAGCACAGCAGTGACATTTTTAAATTTCACCATCCTTTCACAAAATGTAATTATTGTTCTCTCTCATACAACTGGTTTTTGTTCTCCAACTAAGCAGTTCAATTATTGATTAATCTTTGATTCCTAGACCAATTTAATCCATTATTAATTTATTATTTGAGTATTTAGAAAATGTAATCTTTGCAAGGATCTTCTTGGCATTTTCTTCATTAAAAACCCTCTTTTTCAATAGTCAACTTTTTCTCAATCAAGCCTAAAGTCTCCTGGCATTTTTTACAGTGATGATGTTCAGTGTTTCAGGTTAACAGAAATCAAAACAAAGTTGAATATGCTTCTTTATGAAAACTATTTGTATATGCTTCTGTTAGCTGCTGAAAGGTCACCATGCTAAGGAAAGCTGCAAGGTGGTAAGTTTCTCATATAGTTTTATTTAAGCTCTTTGAAGAAAAGAAAAAGAAAGGGAGGAGAGACAGCCTACATTTGGTCCAGTCTGTGGCTCCTTTTAAGGAAACGACTTATTTTATATTTTTATTACTTGGAAAAACTAAAACCAGATCTCTGACAAAAGCAGAACCAGATCTCCCATTGCAAGGACGCTCAGTAAAATCTGGCTGATGTCTCATGCAGTGCACAACCACAGGGAAAAACTGGGCTTGAGAAGAGCCCCCGACTGCTGCAGCTGGAGCCTTGCGAAGGTCAGGGAGGTGCAGAAGCGCCTCTGGGAGAGCATCCTCTGAGCCTCACAGAGCAGAGTTCCAGCTGCTGCTGCTGCTGCTGCTGCTGCAAGGCGAGGAGATGAAATAAGTGCTTTGGGGGAGGCAAGGAGGGGAGAAAAGCAGAACATCTGAAGGGATTAAAACACCACAGTTTTACTTTCATCCCTCTAATATTCTCAGGAATCACTTTAGGGGGATGAAAGCTATCCCTCGGAAGTCTGATTCCTCTTTCTTTTATGCTTTGCAGGCGTTTACAGACAGTGGAAATAAAGTGACAATGAACAAACTGTTGCCTGAATCCCAGTGAAACGAGTGCAGTCATGCATGTTCATTCAACAAATATTGTGACCAGTTATTTTAGTCAAAGGCTAAAGAACAAGATGACAAGATGACCTCACCCTCCAACTAAAAATCCTTGCAAGTAAAAAGACTCTTGTACAGTTTTATGACCACAAAGGCACAAACTTGAAACACTGGAGACTGCAGAAGTGAAGCTGCACAACTGGTCTTACTACAGCTTCCCCAGGCATGTCTTAGTGGTTAATTCCATGTCCATATAGAAGTGTTCTCCCAGTTCAGAGAACAGATCATGATCAGTCAACAAGCAACTATACAATGTTTGATTTCTCCTTATTGTTAGTAAGTATTCCAAACATCACACTAATGGTAGTTACATTTTCCTAAGTGACTTTTCCCTGTAGTAATTGAAGTCCAAAATGTTTGAGGTATGTAGACACCAAACACTGATAAGGAATCAAACTTCTTCAAAAACTACAAACTTTCAGACACCACTGCTGAATGTTCTGCAAATGTGAACTAATATATTTTCCTCAAAAGCCTAAAAGCTAGAGGAGGTACTGGTACCAACTCCATTTTAAAACTGGAGATCTGAGAAGCCATTGTGGCAAGAGAAGTTCTCTGAACAAAGTTCTTCTCTTCAGACTTCTACCACAGGACACCAGTGATGTCACCATACCTTGAAGCTATCAGTGATGTGGAGTTTTTAGTCTGCTGTCTGATGGTATGAGATAGACTAGTTTCAAAATTCTAACCTAGCTAGACCCAGGGAACAAGCAAGGCAATGATAAAGTCCAAATGAGGACATAGCCTGTCTTCATTGACATTATAAGACTAATAAATAATCGATTAATCAACAAAGGACCATTTCCAACTCTTAGGAAAGGATTAGTAAGCATGAAATATGTTTTCAATTCCACTAAATGTGTTCAAATTATATAATAGTTTATTTGTAATGTTCTGAATAAGACATATTAATCTATTTTTGCAAAATACATTTAAATGTTATATACTGTTTTTAAAAATCTACAATTATGTTATCATGAAAAAATTGTAAAATGCAGGCTTTCTGCACCACCTTCTGTTTTTCTTCTTACCAGTCTTAATCCCAACAAAGCAAAAATGTAAACCCTTTTAGCACTTGTAAATATGCATGTGGAATAAAATTGATTGCTGAGGGAAAGTTCTTTATGTGCTGCAAAGAATGAGGTCATGTTGACAAAAGTTCATTTTATTTAAATGAAAGAGTTTGCAACTGATTGTTTGGGAAGAAAACAAGGGCAAAAACTTATTTTAGATAACGTTTTGCCTCCTGGAATCAAGACAGCTTAAACAAAAGGAAATTTTAATAAAAGATAGATGGTTTGCACGAAAGACAGCTGGCCTGGAAACCTCAGCTGCTAACTTTTGAAATCAAGTATCTTATTCTGTCACTTTCTTGCTGGGTTACTACAATCAGATCAATAGTACTCAAATCCAGAAAGGTACTAAATATACCAGACACCTCTGTGGATCTGTTCCTGGGTCTTTCATTCCAGTTTATAAAATAGGAATAAAATATTCCTGAATTATGAAATATGCATGTGGACATCAAATTGAAATGTATCTTAATGTCTTTTTTTATTACTACAAATTACACTATCAAAAATATTTCAGTAATAATCTCAGAGGGTTTGGTAAGTTATGAGGCATAAATTTATCTAAGACATTTCTTAACCACTTAACCTTCTTAACCACTGAAAGTTTAATAATTCTGTAAGTACAACTCTTATCTTACTGATCTTATACTTTGAAGATAAAGTTATATTTGCATTGTAATTATGTCTTCAGGAATGTCATCTGCTTCAGTTTGTAAGAGTTATATTAAGCCTTAATTCACCACTACTGCTGAAGATGAAACTTTTATAAGTATGTATAGGTATTCGGTATTCTGTAAAATAACGATTTATCTTAAATATCACCTTCACATTTTAGAGGAAACAACAGGGCTTTTCTTTGACATCAAAAGAAATACTAATATGTTAAGCATTAAAAATGTTCTTTCTGATAGTCTCTTAAATAGTCAATTGGCTCCTTAGTCTTTCAAATTCATCTTCGTGTGAGATTCCTAAACTACAAAATCTACCTATTCCTACCAAATAGGTTTCTGCGATTGTGTGTAGGTTAAGAATCCACAACAGCTTGCCCCTTTGCATTTTAAGGAATTACCGATACAACAAAATTATCTCCCCATTTTTTTCCCTCATGTTATTTCCAATATATTGACATTTTTGCCAGTTCTTTTTTTTTTTCCAAATCTGTGAGGAAGATAATTTACATTATGTCTTTAGTGTAGAAGCAGAGAAAAAAATATTAGCTTTAAAACTCCAGCTATAGTCTGAAATGGCTTTTCCAGGCATCAAAACTGCAGATTATGAAGGCCTAGTGTTGTGGGACTTTCTATGGCTTAAGGCTAATGCTCTCCCCAAGCGAAGCGGAGGATCCGTCCTTTCTCATGGTTTGATGTTCCCGTTTCTAACCTTCATGGTTTGTTAGCCGGGTGACCTTCAACTTTTGATCCTGGAAAGACTATTAGTGGTGACTCCAGGAGATTTGCCTCAATAGCACAACTGTAGGGGAGCATTCCCAGGTGCATTATAAATGCAACTTCTCACATCATTCTACAATTAATCAATGAGATATCACAATACACTCAAAATACCCAGATAAAAAAAAATATTACAAATACATGTGTGTATCCATAGAAAATTGCTTTTAGTGGAGATAAGCTGCATCACTTATGCTGCTGTGACCCACTTATGCATGTATTCCCCACTTATCTTAATCCAAAATACGATTTATGTGGGTACTTTGCTTAAATCAAAATCCTAGTATCATGTCTGGGGAGTGTTTGTTAAACAAAGCTACAGAAATCATTAACACAAACTATTAGAGAAATTATCTATGTGTTTCAGCAGCTTTTGTTGAATTGGGGTCTAAACTCAGCTCTTTAGACTACAAACTGACATTTGAAAACTTGAGAGGTTTGATTACATGTCAGGTAAAGAATTTGACACTTGCTATGTTTGAAGCATTACTGTAATATCAATAATAAATAACATCCTAGAGCTTGGACCTGATTAGAAAAATAGCCAGTGAGAAAAAAAACCCCTTCTTTCTCCCTCTTTTTCACTGGATTTCCTGACAGATATTCTCTTCAAGATTCTGTTATATTCCTCATTGGTGTCCTCTAAAAGATATTTTCATGACAAAAGCCTAAGGGGAAGCTTTCTATGGTGAAGATGTATCACTAGTTAAACTCTGCTGTGTTTGATGCAGTTGTATAACAAAGGAATATTTATTGTAGTAATGTTGGATCTAGGTACAATCTTTGAAAACGATGCTTAAATAGATTTTTTTCCTTTCATTAAAATGAAAATGCATGCCTAAATCAGGAAGAAAAAAGTCTATGACAATAGAAGGTCCTTAAAGCATGCAAGACAAAGCAGTATTGTTCTACTAAATTTATAGAATATGAAACATATGTTTCACACATAACACAACATGATTCAAACCAGCTAACCTTTCCCTACAAAAAGTTAAGAAATTGTTGTCAATTACAACTTAAAATGTCTCCATTGACATAACTGTGACAAACCAAAAGCCTCATCTTGCAAAGATTTTGTTCTTTCTATTGTGTGCTGTGGGAAGTCCCGTTGACCTCGCTGCTCCGAAGGTTAAGTAGGCAACTATGTGTTCTCCTCTTTATCGTTTGGTTAACTTGTGGTCTAGCAAATGAAGAACTAAGAATGGCCAAGCTTAAAACTAAGCATTTTTACTTCAGGGAGCAATAATTATGTGGACTCAAAGGAAGGGAATGATAGATAACAAAAACAGAGTCACAAGGGTGGAAGAGGGAAGAAAAAAATTTGATTGAGAAATGAGCTCCAGCTGCTGACTCATAGAAACATTTCTCAATGAAGTTCATGAGGATGCTGCATATGGATTCAGTGCATGTGTGTCACTGCTGAATACCCGTGGATTAAGAGCCACAGACAGAGTTAACATCCCTCTTTTTAAAATTCTTTTAAATTTTGGTGACTATCAAGCCTGAACGGTTATCTTTTCTCCAATAAAGTTTATGGGTTATATAATGTGCACTTAAAGTCTCTAGAGAGTTCATATAATGACTTAAACTGTATGGTACATTTTGGTGATACTATTACTTTATAAATTACAAAGGGAAAAAACATCATTTTCCAGACTATTTTTGTAAACTTAAGTAGCTGAAAAAAGAATAATAAATATACATGACAAATACCTTCAGCAGCACTGAGCAAAAGATATAAACCATAAAGAAGCATAAAACCTGCCTCTAAATTCCTGCTCCTCTTGTTCCACAGTTACCATTTAAGACAGTAACACAGGCAAAACTTTTATTGAAATTTCTCCATCATCATTACTAATAGAGCTGCATGACAACACCACCACAGTGTAAAGCACCTAGACAGTCAATGCCCTCCTTTGTTACAGTCTCCAAATACTTCGTTCGTAGTATGACAGGATGCATAAAACGTGCCAATTTCTGCAGAACTTGAACAGATATTTTGGTTTATCCATAAACAACAGCTAACCATATACTCCATTTAAGCATGCTTAAACTACATTCATTTCACTAGGACTTAAGCACGCGGTCAGCAGCAGTTACATACCTTGCCAAATGACATAAAACTGCTATGAAATGAGTATTGTTTGATTCTACATTTTAATTTCTCAGTGTCTTTTTTAGGACAGACTTTGGAAGTGGTTTGTAAATATGTTCATTTATTATTGCATATTTACTAACAGACTTCTGCTGGGAGTCCTATAACAGTTCAGTGCAGATAACTCAGATTATACCAAAAAAATCAAAATACGTATTTATATGCAATGTCTTTCCTGTAAAATGATATGCCAACTTCCACAATTATTTGCTATTCTCTCTTTAGAAAAATCTTTTTAAACATTCTAATTACAATAACAAATTAAAAGTCCTTTTAGCAATAAGGAAGGAAACTGGCACAGAATCATAATAAAGAAAAGCCAGCTGAAGAGCCTGCTAGAAAACAATACTATGTATAATTGGTGTTTAATTATGCAGAATTAACAAATGGCAGCAGCACTGGTTGTATTAGTTGACCAGGGCTCTTTGCCAAGTCAACAAGCTGGTTTTAATGTAGGAAGTAACCCATTCAGTTATCTAGTGCCTTTGAGCAGGGCCCTGACTGCTGCATTCTCCATCTGTTTTGCCAAAAACATTTTGCAGAAGAAAGAAATCTGTTGATTTGCTAAAGCAAGATAAATTTCAGTCATTGATATGGGTGAATGCACCAATAAGATAATAAAAAAGTTTTCTAAACATTTTATTCATCTGGTGCCAATGATTTGGTAACACCATGAGGACTGAAAATACTAATTAGTATGAATTTGCAGAGTTGATATATTATACAATAGACTATCGAACATGTTTATTTGAATATATTACCTCCACTAACACCTCCCCTCTCCATAGACACATATTTTGAATGTCTTTAAAAACATGTTTAAATATTTATGTTCTCTAGAGCCTCATTACATCATTTTCTCCTATGGTAAGCAATTAATTTGCATTTTGAAATTAACACAGCTATGATGATACATATGAGAGGTTCTTGGAGAGAGTGTTTGATGATGTACCCACACTCACAACTGACTTCTGTAACAAACCTGAGCACTGGCCTCACCAACAGCTCTCCTCTTGCCACACTCAAGAGATCTGGCCTTGCACATCTGAGACTAGGTTTCTGATTCAGGGGACCTTGAATTAATTTTTAAAAACCACCTTTTTGAATTAAATACAGATACAAAATTCTTTGGGGAAAGAAAGTGGCAACAAAAAAATCTCAGACTTCCCTAAAAGCAAGTATCAGTGCCATTTCTGAACTTCTCTTTCACGTGGAGCTTTCTTTGAGGGTTGTCATTATTAGAATGGTCACAGTAACAGACTGTCAAAGAATGAGATGGCAGAAGACTTACTAAAACCATGGAGAGAGGTGTAGAATTTGTTTTGATAGAACAGAGAATACAGATTAAAATAAATGAGAAAGTCTCTGTCAAACTCCTCTACAGATTTGCATAGATCTAGGTTCACTTGAAAAGCTGGATCTGGTATTGATAAGATCCTGATTAGTTCTCCCTTAGGTCAGACCAGAATTTAAATTACTTCAGGATATAGTGAGCTAATCTTATCTGAAATCCTGGGAGAAAGGTTAACTTTGCCCAGTCTCGTGAACAGTTGTTGTCACAGGAATCTGGCTGCAGCTGAAGAGAAACTAAGAACAGAAACATTGGTCTTTTTTTTTTTTTTTCAGTACTTCTCTGGCTGACAGAGTGCATGCAAACCAAGGACACCAGTCTATGAAGCACCAGATATGATACAGAACTAAATAGGGACCTCTTTTATATCCTTAAAAATAATAGCATTTAGAATTCATTGCTCATTTTAACCCCCACCTTTACTGGAAAAAACAGCATATTTCTCCTTCCTTTTTTTCCATACTTTTTCAATGACATTCAGCATCATGAGAAACAATTCTTAAATCCACAGCATGTTATGTATGGAAATATAAAGTTAAACGAAAAAATGCCTTTCTACACAAGTACATTTTGACATCCTCATATATTTGATATTTTATAGACTCAGTAAAACTGGATCAAAATCCACTTACACTTGTTGGTTGTATGTCTTAACCTTTAAGGTAGATTAATTAGATTAACAGACCACATACTGTAGATTCCAGTACTTCCTCGATGGCTATTAAATTACACAGAAGGAATTATGTTTTAAGAGTCCTGCTTCCTTAAATCAAATTCCAGCCCTGTCACCTTTCTTTCATTTATTTGATTACAAAGCTCTTGTTCCTTTCATAATAAAAACTGAACCGCTGTTAAATTTCATCCTGAAGTTACTCACAAGTTCTGTGCTTAGGATCAGATAACTGCAGAATCTGAGTCCACACTGGGAGAATACAGTTAATGACAGATACTCTACCAAAGAAGTGAAAAGGTGCCACTTAAATTAAGAGGCAGGGATTAGCAGAGTATTCCTACATTTGGAGACAAATCAAGGGAAGGTTTGTCCTCTGCATTTCCATGATGTGCAGGGACAAGGGAGAAGATATAGAGAAGAATATAAAATCCATGACACAGGAACATGGGTATGGATAATCTACTACACATCTGCTGATCCACCCAAATGCTAGCATGCTTCTGGTGTCTAGATTGCTAGAAACATTGAAGGATACAGTATGGAAAAGTCAGTAATTGCATTTTTTTAAGCTATCAAGACACCTGGACTTGCTCTGAAGCAGTGCCACACAATCTTGTATTAAACACACCACTGTGTGCCCAGCCTCAGACCCCATTAACACTCCAGATGTGACAGCCTTCAGGACATAAGAAAATCCTGTCATCATCAAGACACCACACTCTCTTCTTTCTCTGCAGTTCATTTCTGACCTGTGATATTAATTCTACACTGCACACCTAGCTTTCCCACTGCATTTACTTCTGATGAGGCTCTTCCTGTGCTTCCTGTATTTCTGCACTCCCTGGAAGTATGTGCCAGCAAGTCCCATTACAGCCAGTACAGTTACTTTAGTAGCTAGTGCAATCCATAACTCCTAATGACAGGCCAATTATCTTTGAGGATAGTCACTTACCCACAGTTCTCTTTCTCCAAAACTATGTAATTTAAACCCACATGGCTCCAGTAAATAGAAAGAAAGCAGTCTTGAAGAAAAAGCTTGATGAACAAGAACGAAAAAATCCTGCTATTATTTACAATGTGCTAGAAGCTACCTAACCTGTATACACATTTAAGACAGAAATTTCATTTCAATCCAAGCAAGCAGGCAAAGCCTTTAAGCATCCTGAGACAAAGAGGCTTTGAAACAATGGATGAAAGAGCAAAGCCTGTCAACTCTGCACTTGGGATCAGGTAGCAGAGCCCAGGAGAGGTGCCTGGTAAGGCAATTAGGAGCAGGTGATGCTTGCCAAGAGAGACTTCAATCTTTATGCAATCCATGTTAGAGGGGCTTCGACAAAGCCTACAGAGGAATCCAAAGCTGCCCTGATAGCTCAGAATTTCTACAGGATCTGAACTGAGACCCACATCTGGCACAAAGTATGATGAGCTGCAAAGGATTCTTACTCTAATCATGGCAGGGCATAAAAACATTATTTGTAGTGGTTCTTATTTGCATTAGACTTCTATGTCCTGCTGATGCTGTCATCTTCCTGCTTTACACAGCAGAGAAAGAAACAGTGTACATATCTGACACTGCCTTTTCTTACCATCCTAATTCGGATGCCATGTACACTGCTGAGTATCTCTCCATGGCAGGAAGCTCCTCTACAGTGATTTAAAGCACCTGAACTACAACTATGGCTGGAAGTGGCTCACAGTCCTGAAATACTTGTTAAATAGAGATGAGCAGCTAAAATGGAATGCCTAATATAGGTGACACAATACTGGACTGTAAATAATGTTAGAGGGTGCTGCCCCAAAGTGCTTACAGTTCTAAATAAGAAGGAAAATGAACCAAGGCTTAATTTCTATATATGCCACAAGTTTGCAGCAGAGAGGGAACCAGTATCCAGGTTGTTCTCCATTCACTAGACTTCATTTGCACAGCCAAAGACCTTTGTATGACCATATTGAGAAATTAAGCAAAAAAATCTCCTGCTAAAGAAAATTCTACCATGAATACTAGAAAAACAAAACAAAACAAAAAGCAAAACAAAAACAACAAAACCCCTTCTCCCTTCCTTGAATCTAAGGAAAATACAATTCTTTAATGCTTCATCATCTCACCCAAAATATAAATCTGCATTATATGAACTCTATTTTTCTCCCATTTGATTACCATACTGAATCTAGGGGGAAAAGCACATAGTGAAAGATACATTCTCTGAATGAAAAAAGGAAAAATTCTTAGTGTCACAGATGGCTGTCAGGATGAAATGAAGCTTGTGTGTGCTGAGGGAATCAGACCTTAGTGTGAAATCTAAATAGAAAGGAACATAGCAGAAGGCAACATTTCAAAAGGACTTCAGCACCAACTGGCATTGTGAGGGTTAATTTACTGCCAGGAACTGCTGGGCTTTTCATTCTCAGTAGACATACAATAGACAGATCCCAAAAGTACCCATCATAATCACAGATGCTGGGGATTAATCCTAAAATGAAAGCTTCATGAATATTAAAAATATCAAAACTGCTAATGATGTAGCAGAGTTTGGAATAACAACCAATCTGAAAATCTAAGAGTGTGCCATGCAGACATAGTGAGACACTGTCTTTTTAAAACTGATTAAACCTACTCAATTTGTAACAGAAAGAGGCTTATGCATATTAGGAGCTGAATTGACTGCCAAACTTTACAAATTGCACAGGCTAATTACCATAATTAAGCTTTAGATTGAAGAAGAAAATTCCATTTATCTCAGAATGACTCAGTGGAACTTCAACAAAGAAGGCAAAGTACATCAGATGGTTTGGCCGTTTTATTTTTCTTTTTTTCTTTTTTTTTCTTTTCCCATAAGTGGTGTTTCAAAGGAGTTGTGAATAAAATAATCAGAGTGACAGCATAGAAATACTTTTGCTTGAAAAATCAGAAAAAATGCATAATTTAGGGATCAGATTTTGGAACATGTGATAAACCCTCCCCTACAAACTACTACAGTAAAATCTGTTCTTCAAATATAAATTCTTAATCAGGGTGTAATGCAAATTCACATGTCTTTTATAACCTGAAGGCACACATAATTCCTGAAACTATGCTTCACCAATTTCCTGAAGAGGACACTGGGCAGTTTTCAATCTGCTCTACTCCACTGCAGAGACTCTACTGCTTCTATACACGTCTCCTCATCGTCCTCTCGTGCCTATGCTGTTATCTTGAAGGATGAGATAACAATTACCACATTTTAAGATAAAGATTAGGTATTATTCTATGACTTTGAGCTGGATCCAAAAACTGCACTAATCTCAAATGGGATTTGGATCTTTCCCTTAGGGAATGCTTGGTTTGCGAACAATAAAAGCACAGTTGTAAAAACTTTATTATACAGAAAAATATCTTATGATAGTTCCTTTCCTATCCTGGTTTAGGAAGAAACATAAGATGAAGGTCTTCCTTAAGCTTATCTAGGCTTTTAGGTCACATATGTATGAGGTCATACATAGAAACACTATGTAAAGGAGAATACTGAGATTCTCTGGAAGTATTAATCCACATAAAATGTGATTGACTTTTTGCCCTTGAGTCACTTCAGTTTTGTTTGCATTTATCTAACTTTTAATGATGATGCCTATATGTTTTCAGGTCTCTTTACAGAATGTTTTAAATAAAAATGGTCCTGAAAATATTAATGTATGGGTTAATTTATATAAAATAAGCTCTAAATGAAAAAAAAAAAAAAGCAACAGACCTGCATTTCACTCACTGTAGAATGCAGGGTATTTGAAATAGATTTACTATTATGGGAATGCTGCAAATAATTGTGAAAATAAATGTGAATTAAAAAACTAGGTAAGCATAGAAAAGAAGACCAGGCAAAAATAAAAGTATCTTCATGTTTAACATGATTAAACATGGTAACAAGTTTAAACATTATTTTGTTGAGCTACTTTAGAAGAATCATGGGATCATCAGAACAGAGCTCTGAAAAGAGAAACCAGGAACAATTTTAAAATACAAGGGGCTAAAAGTAAGATATGTGACAACACAAAAGAAGAGGAAGAACAACGTAGTGATATTTATCTATCAGCATAAAAATTTTAGGAACCACCTGAATTTTCTGGAAGATATTTTTATTAAAGATTCACTAACATTATAAAAGAACATATTCATATGTAAGCATTTAAAAGCTAATAAACTACTAGGCAATTCTAGTCCAGTAGTTGCGTCCATCAGCTCATTTATACAAACCATACATATTTGCTTCAATTAAAGTCTAATCTTGTATCAAAGTACTACCACATTTAATGCTTCAGGAATCAACAGAAATGTTATTAAACCACTAGATCATGGGTAACTCTACAAAAATCTTCCATCTATACTTGTCGTGCCTTTCCCTCTTTTATGTAGATGCAAATACAACCAAGTCCAATTTCACTATCCACTATTCTGCATTCTGAATAATCAGAAAGCATCCTCTTCACATGGTCAAAATTAAGCTTCTGTTGCTTTGTGTGATGGCAGAAGATACAAGTTGAGGATACCCTCTTGTCATGAGGAGTTTCTATGATTGGGAGAGAAAGTAATTATGCTGAAGATTGTATGTATTGAATTTTTGTTTGAGCACTTATTTCTAAAATAATCCAAGATTTTTTCAAGTTTTCTTCACGTATATTTCACAGTGAGGTAAAGTCTTCAAGCCTGTCCCTTCAAAGAGCTAAAAGAACCCTTAAAAACTCTCATTCTTATGCTGGCCTAGAAGGGATGTGGTAATTTTATAAGCTGATGCTGATGAGGCTCTGGAAGTCTGAGAAGCACACTACAGAACTGCATGATTGGATGTTAATCTGTCAGCGCAGTAGAACATAGATGCATAAGTATTAAAAATCTTTCTTATTTTTGAAGTATTTCCAGATATAGAATATTAAAAAAAAAAAAAAGGCACTCGACTCACCTTGTGCCTTTAGTATGAAAATATGTAGACATAATCTAAAAGATATCTGTAATGATCTTCAGAGAGAGAAATTTGGAAAATACCCTCAGGCTGACCTGTCGAGTTGGAAAATAACATTTAGTTATATTGGACTATAAATAAACTGAAATTTCATTTATTCTGAATCTTGAAATATGAACAAAACAGTGTCAGGATAGAAATACTCAGAGAATTAAGGAATATATTGCCTATCACCTGTAGGTTACTGGTTCAAATTCTGTCAGATGATTAGTGACAGAAAGTCAATACAAGGCAATGGCTGTTTCATGAACTACATGTGAATCAGGTAAATGGTCCAAGAGCAAATCCTGCTACAGTACAATTCCTGATGAGGAACAGCTGGTAGCTGCAGCAAAACAGCCAAACTGAACTCCTCTCTAATAAAGACTCATCTAATGAAAGTGTGCTTTTGAAAGCTTGGGCTGCGCATCATTTGCACCATGGATTCAAAAGATCCATCAACTGTTGTTAATGTGGCATAAGCACACACACAAAATCAGTGTCCCTAGGTGCCATAGTCCAGAGCCTGCAGAAAGATCTCTTGCAGAGATCCCTTCGCTGCTCAAGGGAAGAGCGTTCCCTTTGCAAAAATATGTGCTTCAGTAAATGCTCCTCACCGATGCTCGCTCTTGCAAAGCAATAAATGGAAAAGATGATTTCAAAAAGGTTGCAAGGGTGTTATAAAACTATTATATTACTTAATATTAATATAACAAAAATATAATATTATTAGAGGTTTTTTTAATTAGATGGTACTAATAGAGGTTTTAAATACTTTAGAACTTTATGAGGTTAAATTTTTAAGATTCTTTTTAAATAACATTTAGAAAAAAGAAGAAAAGCAGGAAGATGCTAGCTGATATTCTGACTTTTTTTTTTTATAAGATTATTAAGATGTAAAATTATTAGCAGCACTTTTCTGGTTTTAGTCTAAGATTTTTTCACTCTAGAAGTTCATTTCCGCTACATTTCAATGAATGACAAAGTTACAAGTTAGTTTAACTCCAAGGAACACCAAAGGACAATATTTTGGTGGTAGTGTAGCCAGAGCTGTTGGGAATATATCCAGGAAGTAAATTCACGGCTGCAGTAAATCAAGCTGCTTTCTAAATTTTATTTCCCACACTGGCTAAAGTATTTGAGAGAACAGAAAAGCCAGATCTTTACCACCTACACTGTGGATAATGAAAAGGAATCTGCTAATACTATCTGTCAGAATAGCTTAAAAGTACAAATATTTAATTCAATAGAAATTAAAGGACATGTGGTTGAAACATATTTAAGTGGCTCTCCAATTAAATAAAATAAAAAATAGTAGGTTACAGAATAAAAACACAATCTAAAAAAAATACTAGTGATATTAACAATGCTTTTATTCATACTGCAGAAATTGTCTTCTTCATTCCATATTTTCACTTTGGATTTCTCTCAGAGTTTTATAAAATTATCTATTTCAGAACCTCAATCATGTGACTATTTTTTCACTAACTTTATTCATGGCAGCAACTTTCATTCTATGCATTTGTAAAAGAAACTCAGATGCCCACACAGTGAAAATCCTTAGAATTTTACTCTAGGTCACTTAATTTCAGTAGATCTAGCTTCTCTTCTGCTCTAGTACCTACCTTCTGATGAAGTACCTACATCTTCTGCAACTTTTATTCTCTTAAGTTTGAAGACAAATCTAGAAATAAATCTCTGCTGTACTTCTGACACAGACCACTTCTTCCATCTTGGCTGACCTGCAGTTTTATCCCTCCAACTTTCTGTACTACAAAGAGGGGCTAAGTAGCTTTATCCTGGTTATAGTATAAGAAGAATGGTTTCAAGGAGCAGAGGAGTATTTGCAACTATTTTAAAATAATAATAATGTTAAATACTTGAAGTATTTAAGAAAACCCTCCAAAAACTCAGACAACATCCTCTCTCCATGAACACTTTATTTTGTGGAAAAGGATAACCTAATTTGTTACAGCCTCTGAATTCAAAGTGCACATACTTAGCAAAACCCCTTTTCAAACCATGCAAAATTGTGGACATCTGTATCAAGGCTGGCTACTATTCTCCAATATTGAACAATAATATTAAACACCTGCTTTTACAGTCTACTGGATGAATATGGCTGCTTTTGACAGAGAAGTGCTGGAACTAAACCATCAAATTACAAACCAAGTTAATCTAAAGAGGGATAGAAGAGATGGAGAGAGTTGAAAAGGATACAAATGTCCATTCATGTTCAAGCAAGTGATAAATCATAGAGCACAATGTTATTCCTGCCATCTTTTTATAATGTGGCTAGAAACTGATGAAATACAGGACCAGCCACAGTAAATTTGATAACTGGTTCTATCAAGCCCAGATTTCTGTCTGTGTTTAGAGAACTAAACTATATCTGACCTATTAGACAGAATTAGAGATGGAGGAAGACTACTTATAATCCATTTATGGTTAGAAGAATGAGGTAACATTTTTTAAGAGAAAAGGCTATAAAAAAAGAGAAGTTCTATAGAAACAAAACATACAGCACAACAGAGAGGCACACCAAACGCTTCAGCAACTGTTGCTAATGGCAGTCCCAAACAACAGGCTTGGAGTGGAAATCACTGCCACATGTTAAATGTATTTAGGATGTGATGCAGAAGGGCAAGATTAGTACAAAAATTCCAAATATGTGCAGGGAAGGAGATAACCCCTAAGGAATTCCAGTTCCACACAATAAAGGTGAAACTGCTCTGCTCAGGTTTCTCTGGTCTAGCTGTAGCTACATCTGTGTTGCTATTCCCACCACTGTTTCATGTACAGCTGCACACAACATAAATGTGAGGAGAATCAGAGAGCCCATCTGTGTTTAGCATAATATCACCATGGGCAGCAGAGCAGCAAACATGCAAATGAGCTGATTAATCAGGAGGTAATTATGCTTGGGTTACTCTTTCTGTTAGAGGACTGCTTTGATAGCAGGATTAGGTATTATACATAGGAGCAGCTCATGGGGGGAAATGTTACAGTACCTTGTGAGACAGTTTGAAGCCCTCTACAAGTACATTTCTTGTAATATACAGATGAACATTTCATTTATGAGAAGAGGTTCATATCTCATTAACAAAGTAAATCTTGACAGTGAAAACCAAATCTATAAAATATTGGTTTCCAAAATAAAAAATTACATGGTACTTTCCAGCTGAAGTAATTCCTTGGCACAGTGTAAAATCTATTTACAAATTTATTTAAAGGACTATTATCATAGATTAACTGGTTCTCAGATCTTTCTATCTCTGAAGACTGGGTTGCTGCAAAATGGAGGAATCACTAAAAAAGGATTATCCTAAAGAAAAAAAAATCAATCCCAATGGAATGAGCATCTTCACTGACTATACAAAAAAAAAAAAAATATCTTGCTTTTGAACTCACATGGCCTAAGTAAAAAAAAAAATAAAAAAAATCTGTAGCAGTTACACTGCGGAATAAAAACCAAACTTTGTGCCCAGAGTGTAAGTGTAAGGCAGTGGAGGATTTCTACATCTTCAAGAGAGATGCTCTAAAGGATGCTTGACAAGAGCAATCAAGGAAAGCTATCCCAGCCTGAGACTCACAGATCAGCAGCTTCACCTTACTGACTGCCACACCTCCTTGCTGGCTCCCCTGCCAAGTAGTAGGAACTGCTGCAATAGGGAACTGGGTGTTACTCTGCAAACTGTACTGAATCCAAGTACATTCTCAAACTGTGTTATTCCTATATTACTCAGTGTTCAGTACACAGGCTACATTTTAACATTCATTTCTGTACACTGTTTTTTTCCCTGTAAGTTTACAAGCATGCATTGCCTACTTTTGAACTTCTGTATCACCTGGTCACAGACTGGCAGAATCAGCAGAGCAACGTGCCCACCAGGCTGAATTCACAATACAAGGACTTCAGTGTCTAGTGGCACTGATGATAATAAATCTCTATGGCCTCAAGGCTGTGTTATCTCTATCAGTTAAGGTTATTTTTCCTGCTGAGAAGATTTAGTACACTTCACTGAGAGGGCAGTTTGCCCAAGTAGGAAGCAGACTTTCACAGATGTCAAACACAATAGGCTGTTTGCAGGTGAGAGTTACACAATGATTAGGATCACTGTAGTGCAAGTTCATATTTCTGGAGGGACTACTAAATGCCCCGGGATCCATTATTTATACAAAAAATATTTACACATACACAGGTATCATGTGTCCAGTTTTCACCTCCTGAAGGGCCTAGCCTAGTATAGCAAGCTGAGCTGAGACACAGCTTCAGCACAGCCAGAGCCACACACAGCACACTCATTCTTCACTACCCAGGCACCTGCAACTCTCCAGGCTTTTGGTGTGAAGAAATCTTGAAAGCAAGATTTTCACCTAGTATTAAATATTCATAGAATCATAGAATGTCAGGGGCTGGAAGGAACCTCAAAAGATCATCCAGTCCAACCCCCCTGCCAAAGCAGGATCACCTAGACCAGATCACACAGGAACAGATCCAGGCGGGTTTTGAATGTCTCCAGAGAGGGAGACTCCACAACCCCCCTGGGCAGCCTGTTCCAGTGTCTATCACCCTCACTGTGGAAAAATTCCTCCTCATGTTTACATGAAACTTCCTATGCCTCAGCTTCCACCCACTGTCCCTTGTCCTGTCATCAAGAATCACTGAGAAGAGTCTGGCTCCATCCTCCTGGCACTCGCCCTTTATATAAACATTGATGAGGTCCCCTCTCAGTCTCCTCCAGGCTAAAGAGCCCCAGCTCTCTCAGCCTCTCCTCATAAGGGAGGTGCTCCACTCCCTTCAGCATCTTTATGGCCCTGCGCTGGACTCTGTCAAGCAATTTTATGTCACTCTTGAACTGGGGGGCCTGGAACTGGACACAGTACTCCAGATTCAGCCTTACCAGGGCAAAGCAGAGGAGCAGGAGAACCTCTCTCGACCTTCTAGCCACACCCCTTCTAATACACCCCAGAATGGCATTGGCCCTCTTGGCCACAAGAGCACATTGCTGGCTCATAGTCAGCCTCCCATCAGCTAGGACCCCCAGATCCTTTTCCCCTTAGCTGTCCTCCAACAGGTCAGTCCCCAACCTACACTGATACCTGGGGTTTTTCTTTCCCAGGTGCAAGACTCTACACTTGCCTTTGTTGAATTTAATTCAATTTCTTCCTGTCCAACCCTCCAGCCTGTCCAAGTCTTGCTGGATGGCAGCACCATAAACCAACCACGAGATCATGCCTAATTTTTCTTTCCCTCTGCAGAGGGAAACTTCTCTATGTGATATCTGTAGTGAGATGTCTAGGAAGCATGATTTAAGAAGGGATGTGTGGTTACTGAACTCTAGCTTCATACAAAGGCACCCTTTAGGGTGTCCCTTTTTCTGTTGCCTGGCCTCACTAACGTGACTGATTGGAAAGCTCTTCCTGTGATTTTCCACTGAGCTTCTTCCAAAACTAGATGCCAGTTGCAAAAATCAGTCGGTTTGGAACCTACTTGATTCCAGCTGGGTTATAGAACCCCATATTCATTTTGGATTTGGCTTATTTACAGGAAAAAAAAAGAAAAAAAAAAAAAAGAAAAAAAAAAGAGCTACAATATGTGCAGCAGCAGTGATTGCTAACAGTAAATGACAGCATGTGTTGTGGACAATCTTGTGGCAGCTGGCTGGCTTAAGAGTCATTCAGTGCCTGGAAATGCTGGCTGTGGATCTGCCCCTGCAATGCCTGACGGAAGGCTGATGATCTGCTGGATCCTTATACACTAAATAATCTTTTTCCCATTTGGAAACTCTGTAGTTCTTTCATCTGAGCATTAACCTGGTTCCTACAGCATGTTACATGAGTTTGGGAGCTGAAGTAACACTGAAATCCAGGGTCAAATTTGGAGGCTCCCACTACACTCACAGCTGCTATCTGGCACCTTCATTTCTCTTGAAATAATACTAACATCTCTATCAACCAACAGAAACAGTAGCACACAAACCTAAGAATATTTCTTCTCCAAAATATAATTCAGTGCAGCGTTACCAACTGTGATGTTCTAAGGTAATGGAACACTTGTTACTGCAGTTCCCTAACAACCTGAACCAAATGGCAAAATAAATTAAGTACATAAATAAATAAATAAGCATTAACTTGCTTCCATACATGAAACAATTAACACTGGACAAACTTCTTTAATATCCCTGCTGAATTGACAGGCTGTGCTGGTTTACAGAGCTCAGAACAAATTCATCTTGTGGAAAGATAAAAAAATGGCAATAAACTTGAAGCTGTGCTATTCTATCTCCTGGGTTTTTTTTCACTTCTTTCCTGGTGAGAAGGCACACTGAATGGGCCACATCTTTTGGGGGAATATGCCTACACAAAATGTTTTATGCTGAGTACCCAAAGTGGACCAGAGGATCGAAAAAACAGGTTTCATTCAAATTAAACCTTCAGTATTTAATTTCTAAAAGAGAAAAAACTCCATGTAAAGTAATGTAAAAGGTCACAGACAATTCTCACTTCTGTCTCTCCCTTGGCATATTTGCTTTAGCCCTTTGTTTCTCTCACTGTGAGACTTCCTGATTAGATAAATTTTTACCAGTCTGTGATGATCCCTGGGAGGATATTTCTGTGCCCACCATCACCTGTCATTGATTTTTTAATCTGATTTGTTTTTGTTTTGTTTTTTAACATGTGGTCCCAGTTGCATCTTTGCTGTATTGCTTTCTTTTTCCTGCCATTGACCTGCATTTGTAAAACTTAATTTTCCTTATGAGAATAACATTCTGTCAAAGGAGTAATTTTTGTTCATCATATCTATGCCCTTGAATCAAGAAATATTATCTGTGAACACACTTGTATCATTTGAAAAAGGTTTCACATGAGGTGTGAAAAAGATGAACTAAAGAATGAAGATATAAATGATCATTCTTAATGAGACTCTACAAGCATAAGTTTTGTTGAGAGTGAATTATGCATAACACCTTTGTGTGGATAACACTAGTTGTACATTATTTTAATTTCTATTATAAATTCTTGAAAGTTTCATAGATTATTAGAAAGCCCCTGCATTTAGAAATCTAAAACTGTGTGACTGTGCTAGAGCTCTACCCAGGTGAAGCCAGGATTTTTGGTTTTTCACTGACAAAAATCAATAGGGCATTTCAAAAGATTTGGCTCTATTTGTCCGCCCTATGTTCAGCAAAGAATAAATTCCTATATTTTCAAAGTGCCAAGTCAGCCAAAAGGAGAAAAGTTATTACAGTCACAAGTCATCCCAGAAAATAAAAGGCTATAGTTTACCTTTCTCCTCATTGACTACGCATAAATTATACTGCTTTTAAAAAGTGATGCATTATGTGTATTCAACCTTATTCAAGGATTTCTCCAGATTAACTCTCAATATAGTAATCCACAGCACATACCTTAGGTTTTCAATTCTCCTAAAGAATAATAATGATGTAATTAAAATGGATGCAAAATAATATAATTAAACCTTTTATCCAGTCTCTAGAAGCCTCACTAAAGCACTTTAAAAGCACTGAAGCCATAAATACATTCCTGAAAGCATACTAAAAATATAGTATTTAATTTTTTTTTTTTCTGGCTCACACAACACCCTCTGCCCCCACGGCCTCAATTTGTGCTCTTTTATTTAGCTTGAAACAAATCTATCTTTAATCAGATATATGTAAAAGCTGATATAAATATAAAGCTCACCTAGAAATATCAGGCAATTGGCAATACCTATTAATGTTTTCCTTTGACAGGACAGTTACAACAAAATTTAGGTAGATTTTTTTTTTTTAATGAAAATATTAAAAATTGTCAGTATTGTTAACATAAAGAGTGAAATAACTGCCAGACTGTGAAGAGCTACTAAGGAAGGGGTAATGAAGCATTTCCAAGAACAATTGGATGCCACAATATTTGCTGTTTATTCTTAACAGGCTGAAATGATGTGGAAATGGAACTGAAATTGTACCAACATAACCAGGGAAGGCTGCCCTCAAGTCATTTTTGTCTTAGCATTATAAGTAGCTTTTCATACTATGACTAAAATGTGCTCTTGATTCGCCTGTGAATTCTAGAAAACCAGACAGAATATTCTTTCTGGTTATTGATGTCTGAGGTCCCAAAGGAAAAATTGGCATTTTTTCACCTTCTTACATGGATTAGAGTTTAGGTCCTACTGTTTACAGTGTGCAAATATGCAAGTGGAAATCCATGGTCTGTATGGTTCTCAGTCTGAGCAGCATCTGATGCTCAGCCTTGTCATTCACTCACTTTCATGTAATTCAGATGGTGAACTTCAGCAACACAGCATTTATTGGCTAAGGAGCAGACTATGTACTGAGTATCTAGTATAATGCATCAGTGATTATAGTTTTGTTTTCTCTCTTATGACTGGATTTTAATAAGGAAAAACTGGAAGAAAATTCTTAAGTCATCAAATATAGTCCCCTGGTATTACAGGCAACTGCATTTTGTAATCCCTTATGTAAACTGATCAAGCTCCCTTAAATCCGTAATATTTTTATGACCTTCAGAGATGGCAGCAGCAAGGTATATTTATTTTGTTTTACACTGGATCAACTCTTCCCAGCTTTTGTTCTAGCCAAAGGCTTACCCCCTGCTGTAACAAGCAAAATAGAATTTAAGAAAAAAAGTACCCAAGGTATTAAAAAATAGCTGTCTCAAAGTCAGACAAATTTTGTGTGATGAAAAATATCTAATATCATGCTATCCTAAAATTTCTTTTTAATTATACAAAAGATACAACCTGTAATCACAAAATCATCTTGAAGTGTGAATTTTATTTTATGCTAAACAACTGTGCCATAGCAATCTGTGGTAACCACTACATCTAAGGATGGGAGTGATCATCCAAATTTAATTCAAAGCATTTGTGAAGATAAAGTTGATCAAAGAATACAAGATTTGCCAAAAATCCAGTTTAATTTGATTTTATCTAATACGTGGAATCATCCCTACTACCACCAGTAGAAAAAGGATAAACACCACCAATTGCATAACAGAGAGATTCAGCATCAGAAGAAGAGCCTGAGACAGTATTATGACTTACATCTGGATAATTCAACTATACATGTAGAATATAAACGTGAGCATATTGATGTCATCTTTCAAGCCAAATCTATAAATTTAAGACCTGGAAACAGGTGTGGCAGAAGATATTTCTGATGCAAGGCTAAATAAGAACATTAAAATAAATTTAAAAAAAAAAAAAACAAAAACAGAACAAAACAAAAAGAAAATAATAAAAGCAAAGAAAAAAAAAAGACAGCTAGAACAAGTAATAGCTTTTCCATGGGAGCTGATAATAAGTGACAGTAGCACATTAAACATTATTTAAATAAAGAACACTGAACAGAACATATGATTGTATTTTCAGATCACATTTTTGTGCTCTTCAGAAAGCTATCTTAAGAGAACACTTGCTGTACTTGGGTTTACAGAACAACAGCTTTATTTGTGGTGTCATGAAATACCTCATATCTTGCTGATGACAGACAAGTGCCTGTACTTCTTGGTCAAATGCAAGCTGAAAAACAGGATTTTAGACTAGAAAATGTGTAATAAAACAGGTTCAAATTATGACTGTAGCAAGCCATGCTCAGTTTTCAATACGTAGGATCTGCTAAGGCTTTCTTAGCTGTAAGTTAATTAAATATATATTATAACCTTCTCCAAACATTCTCCTGGAAGAATGAAATGGCCTCATAGCCAGCACCTGAGTGTGGGGGGAAGGGGTGGTAGCGACACGTGTGCTGTATTTGGTTAGCAAGACCACCTTCAGAAACTAATTCAACGGATCAAACTCAACTTTTTGGCAAAGAACTTGATGCTGTGCTGGGGAGAGCAAGACATTTGCCCTGGTGGCTGTTACTGTCAATCTCTGGACTTGGCAAAACCACAGCTTGGCATCAGTAGCTATAGCATGTCTTCCTTTGATCAGTTTTTCATTGTACTTTACCTTGGACTGTGCTGTATGTGAAGGGAAGATGACATTGTTCTAACACAGTAAGGTTTGCAGCACCTTTACCTTGCACCCAAAAGAAATATAAGCAAGTGCAATAGAACTTTCTGAACTGAGTAAAACTCAATTTCTGTCACTATTATTGAGTATTTCACATATATTTAATACCCAGACTATAATACTGCTAACTTCCATAGTTAAATCTGTGAAAACCACTTAAGAAAATAAATAAATAAATAAATGAAAAAGAAGTGGTGTGAAAACAAAATTGAACTGCCAAATTCAGGCCATTCAGCTCTTGAAATACCAACAGCAAATTTTCTTGGGAAACACAGATATCTCACCCAGAAATTGGGCTGTATTTGTTTTGCAATTTGAGTGACTCAGATGCATAAATATTTAAGTTTTAATTCAATTGCCTTTCCTGCGGTCGATGAGTCACTGCTGCTCTGATATCTGAGGAGTCTCACTAGGGGAGGTCCTGGAAATGTGTTATGACTCCCAAGTGGTTTCTATCCGGAAAGTCTGTGAGCTGCACGTTTAAAATGTATAAACTTGTTTTCCTTTCATACACTCAAAATATATGTAATGAACTAGAATGTGTTTGCTTCCTGGACAGCAAACAATCTTGCAGCCAGAAAAAATGTTTACTTTGTAAACAGTGTTTTCTTTTCAGAAAACTGTTGTAGCAATAGGTTCCATGATGAAAAACAGTTTAGGTCATAAAAGACCTAACAGAAACTAACACTTTTCCTTCTCTCCAAACTCCTGAAATTAACTTACAAGAAGTTACAGTTACTCTTAATGTGCTAAAAATACAGAGAATATACTTTATACAAATGGATAATGCAAGATAATTTCAAAGCCTTTGATGAAATAATGGACAATTGTGAATATTTCCATACACAAGCTGCAAATAGAGACTAATTAAAAACTAAAAGCTGCATTCCACTGGCACACACCTTAAAAATCAAATGGGGGAAGTAATTTGCGAATGAAAGGTAAAATAATTAATGTGAAGGTTTGAGGCACTCCCTTTCCTATATGATACTATAATATTCCTGTAACTTTCTTGAACCATCTTACCACCACTTAGCATGAAGTGTGGCATCACTTACTTCTGACAGTTCCTATTTTAACTCATGCTGGGTAAGACATGGAGTCAATACCAAAGAGGCAGAGGGACATTGAATTCATCCCTGCTCTGAATTCAGGAAAATCCATGTGATTCATCCATAGAGGTGCAGGTGAGAAATAAAAAATAACACTGGAGCTTAACGGGTCCAAAACAAAGATAAGCGCAAAGCAAAATACAAATCTTCACAACCTTCATGGCCTTGTGAGCCTTGCAGCCCCTGAGAGACTCCTGACCCTAGCTGCAAACCAAGCCAGCTACTTTGCAGATGAAAAGCAAACTTGGTGCAGATGTCCTGACACAGACCAAAATCCCCAGGTCTCAAGCTACAAGTTATGGAGCCTGTGCAAATGAGCTCCCCATAGTCCACGTTTGACAGCTTCCAGTCCTCAGAAAGATCTTCTCTACTCAGCCCTTAGGGATGAAGCTCCAAGTAGCATAACTTTCCTGCACAGCTGTTAGTGTGGAAATATTAGGTGTGAGCACTGTATTATTAAATCTTCCCCCCCAACAACCATCTGTTGTTATACCCTCTATCCAAGTTCTGCATTTGTGTATGAAATGCAAGGATGTGCATATACACTATGCATTGCCCTGCTAAACCAGAGACAAAACACATTGACATTTATTTAACTAGCACTTTGAAACTAGAATTTTTATTTACATGAAGTGCAGGCTTTCAGAGGTTGGTTGGTACGTTTTGTGGCAGCTCAGATGACAACATCTAATGGTATATATTTAGGAAAACACTGTTTTCATTGATCAGTAGTGATAACAGAATAGATACGCAAAGGCAAGCTATTTTTATAGCATGCAAAAGCCCCTTTTACTATATGTAGTAAGCCTTACACACTTCTGTTTTCTTTTCCTGATGCCAGCCTGTATTAATGAGGTGGTAGATACAGAGGGAAATGACATACTGCCTACCAATGTTATTTCAGAAAAAGGATTCCAAGAAGAACTTGGAATAAAATAATCCCCCCCATGCTTTAGTTTCAACCAATCAGCTCTCTTCTCTAATGGCTCTTAAACTGGCTTCTCTTAAATTTTGCAATAGGGGTATCAATTTTCTGGATGCTATACTACTTTTATAAGGTATTTTATCTTAAACCATTGCATCTACCTTCAATTAATTTTATTTTTCTAGGACAGAGACAGGAGACAGACACTTTTCTACAGGTACCCTGAACACAGATTTTCCAAGGGGGAAATATATGCCATGGATAATTTCATGGAAAGGAAGCAACATCATCCCACTGGCGCCTGAAATTTAGTGGTTAACTGTGGGTGTTGCAGGGCTGCTTTTTATCATGGGAGTCAAATTTACAAGAAAATCACCACAGAATGCTTTTAATATCAGCTAACAGTTTTCAGTTCTGGAAAGTATCAGAGAGATGGAAGGCAATGTAATGTATCCCCTACCATGTACAGGGCCAGTGCTGGAGCTATTGTGGATGATGGGCTGTAGTTCACAAACAAGTGGTCACTGAACTACAAAGCATTTTTTTAATTTATATGTCATGTAAGGAAGAAAAAATTCAATGGTAAAGAAAATCTGTTTAGCTGTTGATTATTTTTTCTGGGTTTTTTTGTTTGTTTGGGAGTTTGTTGGTGGGTTCATTTTTTTTTCTTTTTTTTTGAGGGAATGTTTGTTTTCCATTCACTCTTTTGTTGTTCAGATATTGATGGCGACTTGTGACTCCAGACTAAAGAAATTAATTGACATCATGTCATCACTTGGGACATATATACAGTGACAGGTAACTTTTTCCACCATGTTCATACAAAACAAAATACTTGATTGCAGTTATCTCTAAACTATGCTGCTGTTCCTTCTAAATGAAGTACTTTTAATAATTAAAAATACAGGTCTAGAGTATTATCATGTATAAATGAGCATTTTTCAACAATAATTGCAGGCATAGTGCATTTTAAAATAACAAGCAATCACAGAATCACAGAATGTTAGGGGTTGGAAGGGACCTAGAAGATCATCTAGTCCAACCCCCTGCCAGAGCAGGGTCACCTAGACCAAGTCACCCAGGAACGCATCCAGGCAGGTGTGGAATGTCTCCAGAGCAGGAGACTCCACAACCTCCCTGTGCAGCCCGTTCCAGAGCTCTGGCACCCTCACTGGGAAAAAGTTTGACCTTGTGTTTACCCTAAACCTCCTGTGCTCCAACTAACATCTTGTCCTGTCATTGAATGACATTGAGAAGAGACTGGCTCCGTCCTCCCTACACTCACCCTGAGTACCTAGTTTATTAACTTCATATTCAAATTAAAATGGTAACAAAAAAGTATCTGAATATGACATTACCACTCTAGCAAGAGTGGGGATTTTACATGCATTAATTTGGCAAGCTTTGACATACAGTAGTTGTATTTTCCCAAAGGGAGAGCCAAGATCTGGCCAGATCTGTCATGATTTTGTAAGTGTGCCAGATATGACACAGAATAGATGTGATTAAGTATCTGAAGAATTACATATACTTGTATTTCCATGAAATAGTCACAATCCCCCTATACAAATTATATCAACAACAGCCGTCTTGCTGGGCAGTCTGAGATAAGGGAACAGAGAGAAATCTCAAAGGAGCAATGAGGTTCAAACAAGTAATGTAAAAAAACCAACTAACCAAAAACAAAACAAAACAAGAAAACAACAACAACAAAAAAAACCAATGAAAATATCTTAATTTAAATGACCATTTTTTAAATAAAAATTTAAACTTCGAAAATAATCTTTAAATACTTAAGTGGCTTGAGCATTAAAAAAAAAAGTCAAGCAACAAATGTATGCTTCCAAAACTTAAGGCAACATTTAAATCAGCAGCTCCTTTTTAAGATACTCTTCTATTCTTTCCTTACCAACTACAATGTAAGAAAGCAGTTTTAAAAAAAAATTTGTTCTTGCTGTTTCTAGACAAGGAGTACAATAGCTTTCCAAAGTGAGCATGGAAATAATTGTCATAATCATTAAGATTACAATTGAAATAAAATAAGTTTAAAGACCACGTTTTAGTAAACTGGGCAGCAGAATACTATGCTCTTTATATACTGTCAGATTATAATTTCCAGTTAAACTTGAGTTACAGGAAAGCAGTATTTTAGACACATTACGGTACAGCCTCAGTGTTCTTGTGACTATAAAGGAATTCCAGAATTCCTCAGACACAGTTCTGATTTTTCTTTCTTGGGAAGACATAAAACAATTGCTTTATGGTCAATCAGTGAAGCCTTTAGAAGGCCTTACTGGGGAAACTGCTACTGCCATCTGTACTGAAACTGTATAGGCATAACTAAAACAGAGCACAAGATATTCTTCCCTTATAAACTCAGACCTGCTGCAGTAATTCCTGTGAACAGCCACCTGCTTCTACAGGACATTTGTTCCATTTGTAAAATGGGTGTTAGCTCTATACTAACTTCTGAATGAGAAATTCATTAAGCCAGCCAACCATTCACACAGCCATTCCATTGCAAAAATTGTGCATGTTCCTGCAATTCAAAACAATAAGTGATACCATGTCATTCAGATGCCATCCAGCCTAGATTGTACGAGTAATACTCAAACTGCATGACAGACATATGCAAGATAGAAGACAGATTTTGTAATTGTTCACATTCTTTTGAACTCATATAATAGCCCATATCCAACCTCCATGGTGCTCTCATGGCCTTTGAAGACATGAGAATATCCAGCAGCCATGACAGTAATGAAGTTTCATGCTTACATGCTATCTATTCCACATGGATCAACTCTAAGAAAAAAGCTTGGCATTTTTTTCCCCTAGAGAATAACAGCATCAAACCACCTTGAGACTCAGCCAGTTGTTTCCATTAGATATTATGAGGTCCCTCTGGATCCTGACTTCAGCTGTCTCCATGCTGAACTGCATTGTTATGGCTCCTGTCTATAGTGCCAAATTTATATTCCAAAGTGGAGGGGAAAAAAAACCACACTTAAACCAGGTTAATTGTGTAAGTTGTACCTTGAGTTTTGCCCCCTTATAGGTATGTAACTGATGTCAGAAATAAGCTGGGAATTTTCTGACTACATACTGCAGTTAGCATGTAGCACACATCTACAGTATGGTAGGGCATGAGCATGCATGAAGAACTATCTAGCAGGATAAGGTGCAGTCTATGCCCATAATGGCAATAATCCTTCTCTGCTGGGGATGCTTCTGGGATTGTGGGCCAGAAGTGAAATCTAGTAATTCCAACCAGTCCCAAATGCACCACAGGTTCTGGAAACATTGCCAGGCCTGACAGCACCAAGTCCTGGCACTTGCTCTCTGCACTGTGGATATGCCAACAACGCTTCAGCACTAGCGTTTGAAGATCATTACTCTGTCACCAGTCAAATGAATGTGAAATTCGTAACTACAAGATAGCCAAACCCAATAAACAGAATCTCAAACAAGGCATAACTGTAAATACAAGCCATTCCCTCACTTAATTCAGACTCTTAAGGATCTGAATTTGTCTGATTTTTTTTTGTCCAATTTCTGCACAGTTATACTCTCTAATGTCCTAGAACGGATGCTGCAAAATCACTGTTCACACCTTGCAGTATGTTCCCAGGCATTGATATCAAAGCAAAGGGAAAGCAGTACAGTAAAGATCTCTCCATGAAGAATGCCCCTTTCTAAGTGGTGGAATTAAAAAAGATGGCAAGGAAAAATCAATTTCATAGCTTTTGTTCACCAAAGCACACTTAGTAAATCAACACCATGAATTCAACAGTACATATTTGAAAATGTGATCTGGTGCAATGGGTATAATTATGTCATGTGCTTTTGATGTCCATGATGTGAAATATGCATTTCCAAGTCTGCTGACTGTGACCTTCCTGTAACCTAAACAGGAAAAAAAGTAAAAGTTCCTTTTTCCACTTTTATTATTTTTATCGTGTGCTCTTGATACAGAGGTGAACACTTAGTCCCAGCTGGTTACCAAATCACATCAGAATATTTTTTAAATAGCAACAATGCTACTTGCTTTTAACTTAACAGTAGACAGTTTATAACTTCAGAACGAATTTTTAAAACCCTAATATACTGTTCTTATCTCAGTGCCTAGATCTATTTCTGGTGTTTTTTCTAGTCATGTTTTTTTACATTTAGGACATCACCCTGGTGAATTCATCCTCCTACATACATGCCATAATTAACAGGTTTCTATTTAAGTTATGAAGAACTCGTTTTTCCAGCAGAAACCAGACAAGCAATGTGGGTGTTCATTCAGGGATACCTGTGTCACTGTTGTGTTTGAGTGTTAAAATGATGCTCCACAAAATGAAGCCTGTAGCACTAGGATCCACCAACAGCCCTGCTCAGCAGATTTGGGAAACACCGGTAAAATGCTTCTTTGTTATGTCACTCCAATAAGAGGCATGGGTAAATGAGGGAGATACCTCTGGGTATAGGGGAGGTGATTTGCGTAAAATTTAATAATCTCTGCCAGCATCTTTACAATGAAATGCAAAATAAGTGTTGTGCCTTCTCCCCTGAGTCTGAATGAACAGCACCTTGCCACACTTCTCCTATTGCTGTGGTGTGAACCACCAATCCTGTTTCAAAACAGGATAAATTAGGGGTATAATGTGGAAAGGATCAACAACAGAGAGAAAAATGCTAAGGCCACCTTCTCACAAGAAAAGAGTAAGACCTCTAGGATTAGGGACTTAGCCTTAGGAAATCAAGAAATAAGCCACAGGCTTTCTGTCTGACTTTGAAAAAATTACTTTGCTTCTGAATCAGATATTGAAGTGAGACTATTGACACATTCTCCTTATCAATAAGGCCTGCAAGCTTGTCAGATACCCTGGGAACAGAAACCACTGAAGTGCATTAATTTTGGTGCAACTTAAATGGATGACTATAAATGGATCCCCACTTTACATACTCAGCCTTTATTTCTAAATGCACATATGTGCACACATTTCTGTATAAAAAGTACTCTCCTTGGGTTTATGTATATATGTTTAGTTTGAGAACAATGGAAGAAAAAATTGCCACTGATAAGTGTAATAATTTCTTTGAAACTCTCTCTGAAGTGTATTGCTGCAAACAAAAATATGAATTCTCTCTTGTAATTTTTTTTCTTTCTATCTCTCCTTCTGAGAACTCGCATTAACTGTCACTTACATGCACAATTCTAGTTATGTTTTGTTTATGGCTTTTCAGCAGCTCTGTAATCCTAGAGGATGAAAACATTTTCCATTTGCCACAGTGACACGTGCTGTGGAGAGAAAATATGAACAGCTGCAGGCTTTCCTAATAATGGCATCAGATAACACACTGTTCAGGATTTCAGTTTATCATTTTTCCTTAAAAGAAAAAGCAGGTTGTCTGTTCAGTGTGAGACTCCATAAGGATCATCGTACTCTGGATCAGCAGCAAGACCTTCAAAATGGAAAGTCTCTACACTGTCTGGCTGAGGGACTTTCACTGATGCAGAATCAGCCTATTTTAACCATCTTCTTCCAAATCAAACTTACTGGTTTAAAATTAGCCATGTGTGCTGTGAGTACTCAAGAGTTCAGTCCTTTGCAATTAAACTCTTTAGAAGAAAAGGCAGCCTGCAGGGCAGTGAAACTGAGGTGGTGAGTTGCCATTCTTTTACTGGAGAACTTTCAATGTTTGTCAGTGATATATTAGGTTCATAAAAAGTAAAATATCATTATTTAGGATGTTTACTTTAGCTTGGTTGTGAGAGACATTTGTGACCTCACAGAAGTACTTCATTGGAAGTCATTATTTAGACTAAATTCCAGATGCAGAAAACAAAGAGTTCCATTCATAATAACTAATACAGCAAAGTATTCACAAGAGAAATGAGCAAGAATTTCAAAATGCAGACTAAATATGACTGTAATTCAATAGAGGTCCCAATCTAGGAAAGTACTCCTGTAAAGTTAAATCTTTAAGCACACACTCATTTTCCTTCTGAGCAGCAGTGTATTTAGCACATCTTTAAAAATACTTTAAATAATAATTTGTTGACTTGGAGCCTGGGATTTCTCACAAATAAATTCCTTGATTACACACAGGACAGACTTTATTAGAGAATAAAAAGACCCACTACAGTATTAGACACCACTGTAGTAATGATGCACATCCTTTTCATGGTTCAGACTTACAACTGTTCTTACTGAATGGCTAGAAGCACACAGGTCAGAAAGGAATTAAGCTGCCTGACAGACAACTTGAATTCATAGAATCAGCAGTAAAGGAGTGAGCCAAAAGAGAGAACTCTATATACCCAGGGCATGCTGTAGAAGGATACTCTGTAATACTTTGATCCCTGAGTAAATAAATCAGTTTTAATAGATGTTCTAATGAATAGTTCATCTTTCTATATTTTCAGCAGTCTTACTGAAAATATTGAGCCCAAAGAAGCAGCAGCATCGTTGTGAGGACACTGTTGTGTTTTCTCATGAAGATTAGATCAGTGTTTCCTGAGGAATATGTAGGCATCACCTATGTCAGGTGACCTTAGAACTCTTAATGCATTTCAAGGTACTCACTGCCCTCTCCAAAATAATGATGAAAAAAAATGTTGAAAAGAAAATTGCTAAAGGCCAGAAACTGTACAAAGACAAGTAACTTTTGAGAGAATTAATGTCCATTTACAGACCCTACAGTGAATATATCAGTGGTTGGAGAGCTCCTGAATATTGGCATCAGAAAAAAAAGAATTCTAAAAAGAGACAGGTATGGGATCTCTTCTGACAATCACTTTGAGTAAATACCCACTGATCTTCATTAGCTTCCTCCCATATGAAATGGGATTCTTATTAGGGCTGTGGTGTCTTACACAAAATGAAAAAAAGTGAAAATGTAAATTTCAAGTTTTCTTTTGAAGACATAAAGGAATATTGGAAGTTCTCACTAACACATTCAACAAGGTTAGCTTTGAAATAAACTTTGTCATTAAAATATTACCATGGAAGACATTCAACAGATAACATTGTCAGTAAAGGTTGAGTGATTTACAAGTGGAATTTTTTTTTTTTTTTGCATTTTCTTAAGGTGCTTACTTTTCCATTCCATCCTTTTTTAAAAATGCCTTTATTATGTGAACGCTTTGTATAGAAATGTTTACTACATCTACAGCCTGTACCACAGGCCTTAAAAAGCCTTGGAGATGTTTGTACTAAAAGTTAGTGAGACATGATGCCAAGAAAGAATGACTTTCTGCAGAAAATTCTTGAATCAATCAATCCTATTTTCCTATCTGTTGAATGTGGAAGTTGAAAAGCATTACTAAGAGAGAAAATACTTTTTACCTTTACATAGATGTAAAATAATCTGTGTAACACTTATGGGATAGACATTTCTGCCTCTATATTATCATACCAGGAGGTTTAAAGAGAAGAAAGCCTATAAATTAGATGTCTATATTCTATTAATATATTAAATTCTGTTATTTGAGGTCATTAGAGCAGATGTCCTGATCCTGCTGGATCTTTGCATGTGATCATCATTTTCATCTCTGAAAAGATACTGATCCTGAAAAGAAGGGAAGATTTCAGTTTCTAGAGGGAATGCTAACAAGAAGTTGAAAAACATCTTTTTCTTGCCTTGAAGAGGGAGAGGAAAAATCTTTGCAACGCTGGTATGTAGCCAAGAATGTACTTTGCCCTGTACATTCTTCATCTAATACATAGTTATTCTGTTGTTACAGGCACAAGTCCATTTGCCATTGTTTTGGGGACTCTTAATGGTTCACATACTTACCAATTGGCTTACTTGCAGCTGAGGAAACTGATATTACTTACAAATACTTACAAAACCATAAATCCTGATTTTGCTCAGATTGTTTCAAAAAATACATAGATGTAGATATGTAAATTTTTCATCAGCCTTTTTTTTTGTTGTTGTTTAATCGACATATTTTCAAATTTCTTAAACTTATGCATGTCAACCAACTTTAACTTCTTCAGGAAAAAATGTGCTTGGAGTGCAAAACACTGGACTATATGTAGTAGGCAATATTAATACATTTTCAGCAGAGTACTTATACTACAATTGCATTTGAATCTTTCTGAACAATCACTACAACTATGAAATTCTCCAAAACAAATCCTATAATTCAACTGGACCTGATCTTTGCATTACCACCAAAATAATGATGACTGGTATTACACAGACTAGGCTTATGGTTAGACCTTCTATACTTCTGGGAAGGATCAAAGCCTACAGAGGATCAGATACCATTGGCTATAAATTGCTTTGGTGTTGTCTGGGTATTTTCTGAAAATTCAAGATTCATTCTTAGGGAATCTTTTTCCTCCTTATAAAACAAATTACAAATTCAATCCAATCCTTATCAGTTATACAATTCTGATAGAGATTTGTGTAAAAACACCAAATACAAAAGGAAAACTGCAATAGAAGAGTCAAATATAGAAAAGCCCTATATGTAGCAGCATGGGAAGCTAAAAAGCATGGCACTCATTCAAGCACAATTTCACCGTATAGCTACAACGTATAAAAAATATCTGAAAAATCTTTAATCCTCTCTTGCAGTTATTCCTCTGCCCTGTGAAGTATGAATTATTGGAACATATGACACTAATTTCAACCGTGAATCAATCATATTTTACTCTCATGTTCAAGAAGCCACAAAGATTTCAATTTTCTCCTACACTGGTTTGTAGAGCTATCGAGCCCAGATTGAGATTTCCAGATATCAGTGTATCTATTATACATGCTAACAGGATTAGCTGGTCTTACACTGGCATCCCCAGGACACGTGATACACAGTAAGACCTGAAGAATTCTCTCGGGGGGTAAAAGGTCTAAGTTGAGGCACGCATGGTTTCAAAGCAATTCTTGGCATAATTAACTGCTTGACCTGCAAGATGAACAAGCATATCATTTAATTAATTGCCCAGCTTTTATGAGCCATGCTGCTCATTTTTCTCATAAGTGTATGATAATATGCTATGACTAGTTTTTATGGAGACAATCAAAGAAATTAGACATTAAATCACCTGGTAATGAATAAGGACTGCATTTCACATTGCCCTCAATCTCTCCCATCAGCTCTGCTGATGTGATAGATATATTTATGCAGCTGCAAAGATAAAGCAATGCTGTGTTGGAAGCAAGAAGCAATAGGAACTAATCACTACTGATAAGCATCTAGTGTCTAGAGTAGACACTGAACTTGGGTGGAGATCCAGTGGCCAGTGTTGGGATAACACCAAATGTGGAGTAAGGCCAAGGGTGGTCCTGGCCTTCCCATTGTCTTCCTTATTGCAGCAGTTGACTGTGTCTGGCAGAAGACAGTAAGACAATTAATTGCCTGTTCCTGGCAGAAGATATCAAGGCTGAAATGATTGCACAAACTGATGAGGCTACTTAATGATGTGCCTACGGTCCCATCCCCACACTTTACACATTAATAAGAAACTGAAGTATAAATATTAGCCTAATTCAGACCTATTCTGTGGGACAAGAATTCGACACTTAAGCCTAAGGTCAGATCCAAGGATCTGTTCTCCTCACCCATCCCAGAAGAGCCACCTTTTGGTAAGATTTGAACCTTGGCTACAATGAGCACATGTTTGTTTCTATTTCCCCAGGAATCTCCTACATTTGTCATTACAAATTTATTTTTGAGTTATGATAGCAATTTCTGCAGCTTAGTGTATTTATCACTAGCAATCTTAAAGAATCTGTATACAAAGCAAGTGTAAATAAACTGTGTTATTCATGCAACTGACCACTTTTTGTGAGTGCAACTGGACCTACAGCATACAGGCTGTTAGTGCATCTGGTGTCAGACCTATAATCACAGGAAAACTGCTATTCACACGTCCCACTGCTCCCTTGGAGCAGGAAATAGGAAATACATTTCCTACAGGAAATAGGGTGTTAGTGTGTTTCTGGTGTGGCACCTATAACAACACATCTTAATTGGTATATCCATTAAGAGACAAGGCCAGCCACACCTAGCCCCTCTAATCTCCAACAATGGGCTAGAAGGTAAGGGGATGAATATCTTAACTAAAATTTATCTTTCATACAACATACTATCAGAATTAGCTCTAGTTCCTACAGAGGTTCCATATTTTTTGTCTATGGGTAGATTAATTAGTTAAAAAAAGAAAAAAAGAAAAACTAAAAAATAAAAGATATACCCACAAGGGTCTAATTGTTCCTTTAAATTGGTATCAGCTTAGATTAAAAAATTGCTTTTTTTGTATTAGTGGCAGAAAACACATTTGAAAATCTATTTTTAAAGTATGCACAAGGAAGCACTAATGCTTTAATAAAGAGTAACTTTTTAAATTATGGCCATTGCACTTCAGAAAAACCTTCTGCTTATGGGAAATTATAGTTTCTTGTCTGTAACTGTTCCTTCACACAGCATGTTCACAAACAGAAGATATGCTTTACTGAACTGTTAGAATTTTCATTTTGGCAATCAAGCTGGTGTATGTTTTATCAGCATATTAGAGAATTCTTAATGGACTTTGCCCCTCTACTCCACGCTGGTTGAGAGTCCCATCTGGAGCACTGCAGCCAGCTCTGGAGTCCTCAGTACAAGAAAGACATGGACCTGTTGGAGTGGGTCCAGAGGAGGGCCATAAAAATGATCAGAGGGCTGCAACACCTCTCCTATGAGAAAAGGCTAAGAGAGTTGGGGTTGTTTAGCCTGGAGAAGAGAATGCTCTGGCGAGACTTCATTGCAGCCTTCCAGTACTTCAAGGGGCCTACAAGAGAGCTGGACAGTGACTTTTTACAAGGTCATGTAGTGATAGGACAAGGGTTAGTGGCTTTAAGCTGAGAGGGTAGATCCAAACTACATATAAGGAGGAAATGTTTTACAGTGAGGGTGGTGAAACACCATAACATATTGTCCTCAGAGGTGGCAGATGCCCCATCCCTGGAAACATTCAAGATCAGGCTGGATGGGGTTCTGAGTAACCTGATCTAGTTGAAGATCTCACTGCATGTGATGTTGGACTAGATGACCTTTATAGGTCACTTCATACCCAAACCACACTATAATGCTCTGACTTAAGGCAAATTATCCTGAAAATCTGTTTTACTCACATAGCTGTGAGGATAAGGGAAAGAGTTCTATGCTATTTAGCAGCTATTTTATTAATCAAAATTTTGCCTTGGGGTCTCTCTATAGTTATGTCAAAAGTTCTAGTCATCCCTATAATATACATTTTAACTCTTTGACAGATTTGATATGAATTGTATGTAGTTTCTTTTGTCAAGTTAATTTGAAAAAGGAGTCACCATCACCTTTTTTTAAAAAAAATTTCCAGAACTTTTCATTATTTTTGGACTTTTCTGTTGTATTGCTATTCTTCCTCCCCACCATCAATCAATAAACATAAAATTATTAGTTCATACCATCTATATGAAGCCGATTATAAGTGAAATAGTATTTAAACAACTAAAATAGTAATGTATTTACGTGATCAAGCTACGCAAATAAAAAATTATGATTGCTTGATGTTATCTTCCCTAATTCTCCCAAAATGCTAAGCAGAGACCCATCTGTATTTTAATTTAGTCATTTGGAACAGGTGACATCTTTCTTTTTTTCCTCTGTTTATATTTTTGTTTTGGGTTTTGTTTGCTTGTTTTAAATAACTACATCTTTGTATAATTTAAATGGTAACAGATGAAATAGGTTTTTTTCCTTCTTTGTAAAAATGTGTATATTTATAGAATTGTATAAATAATAGAACACTCACAAGAAGCCTCTAGTAATAACAATTTCTCCTAACACTAACTTTTTAGTCTAAATGATTTATCTCTGATCAAACAGCATCACTGTGTTGCAAAACCTGTTGCTTTTAACAGTTCATGAAAGTATAACATTTTCAGGATTGCTTAAGATTTTAGTATGGAATATATGAGACTGAGGCGAGTAACACAGGAACTTTAAACAGAAATATAGTAGAAAGTGGGAGGAGATTTAAGCTGCAGAGATGAATGGAAGTGGATAAAGCTTCAGAGATGGAGGAAGCCAGCCTTTGTACCTCTTTTGGTCTCAGAACTATTCTTCCTGACAGCAAGAGATTTACTATAAAAAGCATTTAACTTTTGCTAGTACTTTTCATTTGCAAAGAGTTAAAGATTTTCTATGACCTTATCAAGTTTCCATTTGCTCAAATTCACCTCTGCTCTAAAACATACCAACAAGAGTTTTCTCTTTAATTCCCTAATATAGTTAAGTAAAGCTTGAAGAAACTCTTCTGTGATTAGTTTGAAGTTTGCTGTTTCTGACCTTGGTCCCTAGGAATCTGTATTTTTCAACTGTGTCACCTGGTCTAATAGTACTGTAAAAATCCCCAACAAGCCTCATCCCTTGAGCCAAAACTCTCACTCAATTAAAACTAATTTATAAATCTATATAATTTCTGAAAGTGGAGCCCTTACCC
>JANHGL010016916.1:101722-111763 GCA_024611195.1 Ceyx melanurus
TAATTTATAAATATATATTATTTCTGAAAGTGGAGCCCTTACCCCTCTCTGATGCTTTGAAACTAGCAGTCTAATTCTCTGGAAAAGCAGCCCTTTCCACAGTTAAATTTTCCTGGAGACTCAGACCCATCAAGATCCTGGCAAACTATACCAGGAACATGTGAACAGCACAGGGCAGGAAAAGGCAGGAAGGTTCCTGTATAATAGAGCAGCTTTATATGTAATTAAATACATTCAAAGGAGGAAAGACAAGCAACACCTCCAAACACAAAGTGTTTTTCTCAGAAGTTCTACTTTTTTGCCTCCTCCACCTGTCTTTGTTCACGTATACTTAACCACAGGACCTACTGATGGCAGAGTAAATTAGAAATTATCAGACTGTCACTCCCACTCCTTTTAGCATGCATGCCTGACAGAGCTGAGACAGCCAAAAAGAAGGCATAAAACAGAAAAGCAACTCTGGGCTGCCTCTGGTTCCCTGATCTTTGATGTTTTGTGGTCAGGAATATTCATTAGAAACACAGACAAACTGACTAACGGCATGTGATTAATCCATACCTACCTGTCAAATACTGAGAGGACAGGCCATTGATTTGTACAGGTCATTCATCAACTGTTATGGCAATGCAATGTCACACAAAGGACAGGTGGAAACCCTGACAAAACAGCTGTATTTTGTGCCAAAATTGAAAAAAGAAAAAAAAAAGGTATAACAATATTTTCTAATGCCTATCCGTCCAAGTAGCTTCTTCTCCCTGTCTTTAAAATTATTGCTAACAGGTACAAATACCAACATAATTAACATATATTCTGTTTACTACCAGATTTGCACATTTATTTCAAATATGGACAAGTAAGATGAAAAATTACATTTACTATTTGGAAATCCTATGTGCATATAAAATACCAATTGACAATTCCCACAATCTTTTTACCTGCCCTAAGGCAAGTGATCAACACGCCCACTGCAAAATTTCCGCAAAGTCTATCACTGTCTCCATTCCAAGGGTGACAAAAACATAGGCCAAGAAAGGCTGCAGGGAGTTATATAGCCCATCTTGAATAAAGCAGAAAACTGCTTTTTTTTCTTACTAAGGAAATAAAATGAAGGAAAATATTTGCTGCATGCATGCTAGACTAGATGATCTTCTAGGTCCCTTCCAACCCCTAATATCTGTGAATCTCTATGAATCTGTGAGTCTTGGTATTAAAAAAAACTTCTTAACATGAATTTTAGAAAGAAAAATAATCAAAAGCTAAGAAAATCAATAATCAAAAACTAAGAAAATTTCCTAAATACCACAAATTTAACTGTCTTCTATGAGACGTTCATTATATTTACATAGAAATGGTAGTAGATCTCCAAGCCTGACTCCTGGGCTGCAAGAAGACACACTGAAAAAAAACCAAACCAACCATAACCTCCCCCTTAGCTCCCAGGCAGGTGACAATCTTCAATAATGTCACCTGAATTCAAACTGCAATGTATGGGGAGAGCTAAGCTCCATATCACAACATTTAAAACAACCAGTACCAAGAATGGACTGTACTTCAAGTCATTAGGATATCCTGAAGAAATCATGGCCATCCCTGAAAAAAATCAAAACCCATCTGGACACAAGTCCAACAACCTGCTCTGTCTGACCTTGCTCTGAGCAATGTGCCAAGGTACCTTCCTGTTTTGACGAGCCTGTGACCGTCAGTGAACTTCTTGTCACTGGGACACCTTTAGAAGGATGCACCTTCATCCCACAACCATGGAAGTTTGAGTTTTCTGTTGCCTTCACTCTTAAAAATACATTCTGCCTCACATATAAGAAATGCTTTTAGAAAAGTTCTCAGCAATTATATCTTCTGACAGGTAAATGCACCATTATATTTCAAGTAGTAATATTTTTATTTCATTTTGAATACTGGTACGACATGGTAACTGATAGATTAAGAAAAAAAATAATTATATTCTAAAATGAAACAACAAAAAATGTCTCAATACCATGTTAGCAAGACTTAAAACTTTCTGGCTATACATTCCTTCTCAGAACAGTGCAACAATTTACTGTCTTCATGAAACTTTTTAGTACACTTTCTAATCTAACAACAACAAAAAGTGCTATATTTTATTCAATACTTTTTCTGTCAGTCCTTTAAACTACTTTTTTTTTTTTACTTACAGAGCTATCAGTCAATTTAAAATTCCTCAATAAACTAAAATGACTGCCCTGAAAAAAAGCCATCAATCATATTGACTAGTACTAAGAAAGGCCAGCACACTGTTAATTGCATGCAAAATTAACAGGAATTTGCAAGTGATTTTCTCAAGCAGAATCCCTCCTATGCTTTGCATGTGTTGAATTACTAAGCATTCTTACCATAGAAGCAGCTCAGGAAATTACTTAATATTATCAAAACATAGGAAAACCAGCAGGAGATGAAGAAGTTTTTATTTTAAAACCTTGGTTGCATCCCATAATAGCTACCACACTCTTCTGAGGTTTCAGGGCAGGGCTGCTCACAGTGACTGTGCACCTTCTAACATCCCAACAGCTGCTGCACTCTCAGACTTTAGGCTCACAGAAAATCCTGTGCAACTGAGTATCAGTGTTCAAAATGCAAGGAGCAGTAGCATAACATACCTAAACAAGGACAATGTGTTCAAATTCACTGAACAAAAAAACCCCACTGCTATTGCTGTACTGCTAAATTCCAGAAATGCCAGCTTTGGTGATCACATTATTCCTTTAGTAGAAGCCTTAACATAATTCTTTATGAGCAGTATAAAAATTGTACACACAGCTGTATCCATTTGAGCCTGATAAGCCTTTGTTCTTCGTTTCAACCCTCTACTCTTTCCACTTTATAACTTGGGGGGATATTCTCATATTGATGAGTTCAATGTTTCTTATAGAATGCACTGTGCAGAGGAAGATAATTACAGCCTGAGTGAGGTCTGACACCTTGCTTCCCCTTTCCTTTTTTTTTTTTTGTGGGTAGATGAAAGCATGATTTTTTAAATTTTATATTGTATGTAAGATAATAATACTTCTTTCCCATTTGATCTATATAATCTTTATCTAGCATCAGTCACATAAGCTTAAAAAAACCAGGAGTAAATCACATAAAAGCATTCTAGAGGGGCAGATGTGGAGATTAAGAACTATGAGAAGGATATATTTTCACTGGCCTTCCAGACAGATCATAATATCTTTTAAGACAAATTTTTAATCCTCCAAGTAACAGACTGATGACCTAAAACATTCTTAAAGTGTAATATTCTGTATGACATCCACTCATGATGTGGGAGTTGAAATCCAAAAACATACAAAACCAAGTGTGGATTTTGGATGGTTTGAGCTTTTGTTTATTTTAAAAGCAGCCTGTCAGCACTTTATGGTCCATTAAGTGAGTTGCCTTGCATTCTCCTACAAATACTATTCCTTCTGGGAGACTTTTCTCAATAATATGAAAGGCCAGATTGTGGGTCATACTCTATTCACGATGCATGTCTGTGTTGGCATAAAATGGCTATAAAATACAGAATGATGTCAAGACAGCTCAGCTGACCTAAAAGGCTACTGCAAGTGGCAATTCACCTACTCCACCACCTCCTGATTCTAGCTCTTTTCTCTTTTGCTCCCAAACACATACTTTTGCATCTCTTTCACACTGTCTGTGGTAGTAATCTGACTTAACAGCAAGATGATGTGGTTTGCCATGGCAGAAGAAAGTCTAGTTCCCCTACTTTTCTGTTCCTTTCTGGTTTACTAAGGGGTCAACTAAGCATCAAGACAGCGTAAGGAGGAAAGAGAACATGGGACAATCCTCTTCAGTGACAGTGAACCCTACAAGCGACTCAGTCCTTATTGTCCAGGTACATCTTAATTCACCTAATTTCAATAGCTGAGAACCAGAAAATAGAATATATTGGCAACAGGATCCTACATACCACTTGGCCCTCTAAAGCACATTGCAGTTCAGTACCTAGAGATCAAAGGACGATGAAGCTGTTTCTTCTTTCATCCTCCTAGATCAGCTTGTCTGAGCACAAAAAGTATGGAGGTTCTGATATGTACCCATAATAAGAGGCAGTGATTATATTATAGAAAGATGCATTCATTAACCAGTGCCACGAATTCATTAGGGAGCAAAAGAAGGAGGAGAAAAATAATGGGGACATAATGTTTCTAATACATTCAAGCTAAACCAACTTTTTTCTGATGTGAACAAAAGGCTGCTGGTTCAGCCCCTGTCCTAACCCTTACTCCCAGAACTTTTTAAAATAAGTAAGTCAACAATTGGGTTTATTACTGCATTACCATTACCAACTATATGTGCCCTACTAACACAATTAAGCATACTCTTTAACTTGTTGGATGTATATTTTAGCCATAGTAATGACTACATAAGACTGACACATTTTCAGCAACACTAGTCTCCTTGAAAATACTGACACCTTCAGTGGAGTACTGGAAATTAAATAAATACAATACACTACAGAGAAACTTTCTCTGCTTTAACCCCTATATGCCTGAAATAGAGAAAGTACAGATCAAGTTCAAAAGCTGAAATGACAAGAGAAAATGAATGGAGATAGGTGGTGGGCAATAAAACTGTTTACAAAATGAACAAAGCTTTGGAATGACATACTAAATACAGAATATATAATGCAAACATTTGCAATATATAATTAAAAAAAATATTATTAATGGCATTCTTACATTAAGGTGCATGTTTAATTATCAAACAATTGTCTAGATAGTGAAACTGAGTCATAGAAAACAAAACATATGTCCTAAGGCTGAGAGCTTGAGAGTCTGAGGAGGCAAAGATTGAACAATTTGCAAAAATATTACAATATATTCCCCTTAAGTAATTTTTTGCTAAAAAACATTAAAACCCAAAACAAAACAAATAAACCACCAAAAAAAAAAAAAAGCAGCAAAACAACAAACCCCACAACAACAAAGGTTAAAATGTTGGGGTTTTTTTCCCTAGCATAACTCATCTACTTTACATCAGATACTTAAGTGACATACTCTCCCACAAAGTAATTAAGATTACCAGGAGGAAGAAAAATGATATGGTCAATGCAAACAACTTTTAGTCAAAATCCTTCATTTTTCAGAACTTTTGATTTCTTGAAGAAAAATATCTAATAAAGGCACAGACAATAAGGAAACCAGCATTAAAAGGAAGAAGGTTTAGAAGAATCTTCGAGTAAGCTAGACTTTACCTTTGTGTAAGATGCTAGACTTCATTTTAACCATGGCCAGTTTAGCTATAAATTGGGTCGGACACTCAAACTAATGGTCAGCTCAGCAGAAATGAAATGTTGTAGTGGAGAGGAACTAGAAACACATATGGGGATTAAGTATGCTTAAAAACATTGTTTTAGGACTCAAAATTCTTCTGAGTACATTATAATTCCCTATTCATAACATTAAGAAAAATCCCTTGATAGCCATTAAGGCATTAAGCATGTGAACCTCTTTAGGTGTGCAGCTTTTCAGCAGCTGCTGGAAGTGAAGCAACCCTCTTTGCTGGTTGAGACTTGCTCAGACTGTAGCATCTGTGACTAAGTATGCTGCCATTCTGCTGCACCCATGCTGAAGGGGAACTTCCCACTGCAGACATTGTATGCTGGCACATAAATGGCAGAAATTAAGGTATTCTAGAGGATCCACTCCTACAGCAAACAGAGGAGATCAATCTTGGGGGTCACAAATGCAGAACTGTTGAACAAAGTAGGAAATTCTACCACCTCTCCTGTGCAGGAATTCAGTGAAAAATGCACCAGGCTACTTATTGACATTTTCCTCCTTTAGCTCCTCAAGCCTACTTTTACAATAGCCAGTAATTTGAGCCTGATGAAGGGCAGAGCTGGCTACAGTCAAATAGAATCCACATGTTTGTGCAACATGAAAAGGCAGAATAATAGAAGTTACTTCATGTCATGACTGTAGAGTTTCCAGCCCAACTTCCTCCCATTTTCCGTACTGTCTCATTCTCATTCACATCACAACTTTCTAAAAAAAATAAATAAAACCAGCTGGGCTTCTTTCTGTAGCATTATATCCAGGAAAGTATAGCTAAGCCCAGTGTTCAAGTTACACAAATTTAGATCAGCTCAGGATGAGGTCCATAAAACTTCTGAAGTAACTCACCAGTATCATAAAAGCTCAAAACCACTGGCCGAGCCAAAAGGTCTGAAAACACTGGGATGCAGCTGAAGCTGGCAAAATTATAAGTAATTGAAAACAGACTTGGTAACAGAAAGTGTTAAGAAACTTTAGCTATAGACACTGATGCCAACTCCAGCTATAAATCAAGCAAGCAAAACAGGAGAGGAACCTTCCACAGTCTGTTCAGAGTTTTTTAGAATAAGAACATGTCTTTTTGTATACTTTTGTACAGTGCTAGAAAAAGATGGTAATTAGAATGGAAATGCTATCTCTTGCTTTACACTAAGAACAGATTAAATGAGAGATCTCCAGAATCTAGAAAAAAAGTACACAATCACAGAAACAAATATTTCAATTTTTCAGTATCCTCTAAAGTTTTGTTAAAGCATCACATTTTAAACAAAACAAACAAATCTCCCAAGCAGCTTCCTTGAGAATGTCAGCAAGGCATACTCATACTGATTTAGAATATCAGAGTAATTCTCTGTGAATTTCCTTTCAGTCACAAACCACACTTCTTGAACAGTAGGAAAATATTTTGTAGAGATGGAACACTTTTGTAGCAGTGGAACATTTTTAGAGTATCACAGGGTTAAGAGATTGATACATGAGTGAGGGCCCTCCTAATTTTGGACTTGCTGGCTAATTACCTCAGATCTGTTTCAGAAGTTCCTTCTTGCCATCTTAAACTCCTAGATGAAGAAAAATTGCTTGTCTCTTTCACAGTGTTTTATATCTGGGATATACTCATCACAGAAATGCTGTCATTCCTCAACTTGCAGATGAGAAAGAGAGGTGATTTACTCTGGTCCCATAACAATTCAATAATTAGACTGAACAGATGGACCAAAATAACCTGAGCAAGGGAGCCACAAACCCCATATCTTCTCTGCTGAGCTCTGCCACTCCTCACACCTAAGATGCTCCATGTCCCAACCCTGGGCACCATGGCATCTTCTCACCCCTTGTTCCTTTCCCAACATCTGTCCTTCTCAGGGTGACTCGTATTATTCCTACTATTGCTGCTCCCATAGCAGTTTCTACTGATAGCATTATTAAAAGTCATAAAAATATAGGTAACCACTTGGACTGACACTTCAGCACTGACAAACTTTGTCTCATACATGCAGCCTTGAGCTTCTCCAAGGAACTAGAGGCAGGCAAAGAAAAACTGTGCTGAGGAAGACAAGAGCGTGGAAACAAAGTGAAAAAGAAGGGCATAAGCCTTGCAGTTCACTTTTAAGTACTGGAGATTCCCTGGTGATGCCCTGATTGCAAGTTATATGACAACTTTCTTATTCATGCAAATAAGAACTATTTCATAAAGGCAATTTACCCTCAGCCAGGACTTGTGCTACTAAGGCCATTTTGGAGTTGCTAGAAAACCAAATGCAGTTAAGTTTTTATTAACTGTTTTATTCATCACCATTTATGACTTAATAGTCATCTTTATTCTCCCCTAGATACCTTGATAAATAAAATGTATGACTAGCTTTAAATAATTCCATATTATCCTAAATATTGTTTCCATAAAGGCTAAAGTAAATCTGTTACTGATCTTGACAGGAAACTGAAGCCAACTAAGCATTTTATTAATTTTTCAAACCCTTACCTTATTTCTTCTCAAGTGTATCTCTGAGATTGACTGAACGGCTAAATAACAAGTAAAGCTATGCAGTCTAACTATTCCTTTCAGCCATCTTATCTTATACCTCATATATATCTTACTTGCAAAGTTTCTTGCATCTAGTTTGAAGAATCCAGTATTTCTTGCTCTGAGAACTATTGGAAATACAAAACAGTTGAGCAGTTCTTGATTACTGTAGTAGGGAGCCAGGACAATAAATAAAACAATGGATCAATGCTTCTTGGACATGTTTGAGTTTCTGTTGGGTGCATTACAGTGTAACTTCAAAAATACACTGACCTATAACCACTAATTTTGTGTTTGTTCAACTAACACAAGCACAAACATTCTCTTTCATGAATTGTATTATTATAGGGGTCAGTTTCACTTTGATTTAACCATGTATTGACTCAGTTTTTTCTTTTATTTTTAATGTGAATAAGATTTATTTTAGGCTTTTCAGGTCAAAATTTTCAGTTTCATCATTGCTTAAAACAAAAACAAAAACCAATTTGGTAAATTAGGAGGCCTTTTATCCAGGAGATTAGTTAATGACTTTCCTATACATGAAAAAAAAAAAAGAGGTGCATTACTATTGTTAGATTGGAATATCTATCTATTTATATATGCTTGAATACATTGTTTTAACGAGAACAGGTCCAGTTAACAATTAAGTGTGAGATTAAACGACAAAACCAAGAGAAACATGTAAGGAAGGGGACACTAATTTTATACCCAGGCACAGTTTAGATGTTTCTATTTTATAAATATATAAAATAGGAAAATAAAGTGTGAAACACTTGCTTAAAGTTGCTGAGGTTGATGAGCTATCCATCCTTAAGCTGTTTTTCTGGACCACATAATACCTGGTTTCTGGCAGGCCTAGTTAATATAAAAGACATACAACTAACTCGGATCTGAAGAATAAAGAACACTAACTTGACCTCTAGATTTGACCTTAGATAAGCTTCTACTTTTTCTGTAAAAATCCTAGAATGATTAATTGAATATTAATTGAAAAGAAGTGACCCACCTCTAATAAGAGATGATTAAAAACTTATAGCTATTTTTGCATAAGCATTCAAGAGTCAGTGTGGAACAAAATGGCGTCTCTCGCGGGAGCAGCTGAGTCATGAGGCTGGGGCCTTCCCCTTGCTAACCACAGCGCCGCTGCTCTCTGGTCCCCATCAAAATGGTGTCCACTCAGCACAAGAAGGCCGTAGTTCTGTCTGCAATCAAAGTCAATGTAGGAATTCAGACAGAGATTGCACAAAAGGATGTGTGGGTGCAGAGAATGCCCCAGCCTGTTCCTTATCTCAGAGGGTAACTCTCACGCCTGTGTGTGGTGTGAGCACGTAGATGATTGCTCATCCGAGCAGCCCAGCTTGAAGATGAAGTTCTGAGGCTTCAAGCTGAAGTAGACTCAGAAGTATTAGTGAAATGACTGCTGGAGCCATGCTCTGTGCTCCATTCAGCAGATAACATCCAGGATCAGGGGGCCCCTGTATCTTGCTTCACTCAGACAAATAACAGAACCCTCAGTGAAGGGGGTGCATGGAGGTAAGTTCATGGGCATGGTAGAAGGTGAGCACCCCCTTTGCCTGTTTCTATTCCTCAAGTGACTCTGAAAAATAGATATGAGACCCTCCTGGAAGACAGTCAGTCTTCTTATAACCAGCTGGAGAGTGGGGGAGTGATGGAGGGGGAGGTTTGGAGGCATGTCCCACCTCGAGAGGGCAAGTGGGTCCTCCCTCCACCTCCCCCTCTCCATCATTGCCCTCACATAAGGGGTATGGCCCCCTGGAATTCGATGCTCCTTCTAATGAAGATCTATCTGGTGACTCGCCCATAGCTTGTCCCTCAGCCACACAACCTAGGACTTCCTCAACAAGGAAGAAAAGGAGGGTTATCATAGTGGGGCTGATCTGCAGACCTGACCCATTGCACAAGGAAGTCTGCTGCCTCCCTGGGGCTCAGGTTAAGGACATTAAAAGAAAGCTGCCTGATCTGTTGCACCCCTCTGATTATTATCCTTTAAGAGTTATCCAGGTGGGTAATGATGAGATTTCTGAGACGAGCTTAAATGCAATCAAGAAGGACTTCAGGGCACTATGGAGACTGGTTGAAGGTATTAAAATCTCCCTGGGGGGCAATAAGAAGCAGGTTGAAAGCTTGTGGGTAAGGATTAAGGGGGAGACTAATATGGCAGACATTGTAGTAGGTGTTTACTACAGG
>JANHGL010016916.1:111863-139940 GCA_024611195.1 Ceyx melanurus
AGACCTGCATGGTTGAGCAGGGAGCTACTGGATAAACTTAAGCAGAAGAGGGAAATATATAAAACATGGAAGGAGGGGCAGGCCACTTGGGAAGAATACAGGCAGTTTGTCAGAGGATGCAGGGATGCAACAAGGAAAGCTAAGGCCTCCCTTGAATTAATGCTGGCGAGGGAGGTCAAGGACAAGAAGAAAAGCTTTTTCAAGTATGTTGAAGGCAAAAGGAAGTCTAGAGGCAATGTGAGCCTGCTGCTGGATTAAGTGATCTGACAGTGATAAGCATTAATCTGTTAGGGTGATGCAGGCAACAATGAAACAAGAAATTGTATTGTTTTCTTTAATTTTGAGCTTTGGAATGTCTCTAACAGGCAGCAAAGCAGAACCACCAGACCAGCACATGTTTAAAGAATTGGTTGGATCAGGGTCAGTGTGCTCAGCATTTGCCAGGACTGAAAGGAATTCAGATATTTAATAACATTATTTTCTTTTCTAAATTATACTCTCAAAAAATCTATAGCCACAGTGGTGGGAGTATACAAAGCAATGTAATACTGAACATAATTTAACAGCCATTTACCAATTATTACTGATTAGAGTGGGAGTTGATTATGACCAGTGTTGATTTTGATGTTTTTTAGACAAATCTGTTGTGGTTTCCGATACTCATGTGTCACAGTCATGCTCATCTGATACAAACAAGGTCAGGCTCACAGGACAAGCAAGGGCAGGACTAGCACCAAACATTTGAATGAATTCAGGAGCCATCTCGACCCATGGTTCTGTGTGGACAGAGCCTGGCTTGGCCAAATGTGGCAGGAAGGACAGGTTTGCACCAGGTGAGACAAGAAGAAGCCTGGCACTGTGGTCCTGTGGTCCAGCACAGAGCTAGGGAGGTGTTGTGCCACTGGGAGTAAACCTGACACAAGGAGGAGCACACTGCAGAAGTATTCAAGTGGCTCCACATGACAGAGCTAATGGGTAATTAAACAAGTTTTCCTGTCAGACCAAAATTAACTCTCACTGGGGGCAGCTGAGCTTCTGCCAGTATTACACAGAAGTTGTTACAGCATTCTATTATCCTGAAAATGGAACACAAAATAAACATGAGCTTGAATGATAGAAACCTCTCACTGGAAAAACAAACAAACAAACAACAAACCAACCAATCCTAGAAATATTTATAATCTTAATAAAAAAGTGGGAGGTCACGTGAAGGACAAATAGTAAAAAAGTGGTCTGAAAACTATACAGCTTTTTTTATTTTCTGAGGTTGTTTTTTTTTTAATTTATTTTTAAAATTTTACATTCTTACACTAACCAGCTGCTTCTGCTTCTCCAAGATGTATTATCAAATGTGCTTTTGACTTGGTCAAATACCTTTCTTCTGTGCTAGGATGATTAGGCTAGTGGAATCACATTGTATTTATTATTTGCAGAGTACATGGAAACGACTTAAAAAAAGCTCAGGTTGGACAAAGCTCAAAAGATTATTTTTGGCTCTTGCCATGTTTGCAGAAGAAACAATATCTAAGGAAGTGCAGTTAATGAAAGGAGTCTGTTTAATCAGCATAAAATAAACAGCTAAAAGCAGGTTGCATGGGAAGAAGCAATAAAAGAACAAGTGACTTGCAATGGTACTGTTTTCTTTTCAAGTTCTTCTCACAACAGAAGCTTTTCAACAACTGCACTTAAATGCTTGTTTCAATGCTAAATTCCATAAGGAAGGAAAGAAAAAACTTTCAGTCTTTTGTACTACAATGCTCAGAAGCCACCCTGGATCTTCTGATCTTCTGGAGCATTATGACAGGCTCCTTAAGTAAAAGGTGAAAGCACAAAGTCAATTTAAAAAAAAAAAAAAAAGGAAGAAAAAAGAACACAATTTGTACACCAGATGCAAGCAAAACCAGTAATGAGGCATAAAGACTCATTACTGGTTTTTCTTTTTTCCCCGTATTTTAACTGGAAAGCTATGTTCACTGAATAAGCAAGCTTCTCTTACAAAACACATACGTAGACCCAAGAGTAGACTGGCAAAATGAAACCCTGGATTTTCTTCCAATAAATACCAAACAGTTATGATGTTAATTTGATCTTAGGCTGCTACTAAAGACAGACACAAACAATGCATTTACTGTCTTTGGAATAATAATAATAAAAAAAATAATTTTAAATACTCTTTTTTTTCTCTTTCAGCAGTATTTCCTTTTAGAAGGGATTAAAATAATCTGATCTTTTATGAAGTCACCAGAAAAAAAGTATTCCAAAATATTAAACAAAATTATCTTTTGCAAATTGCTTCAAGTCTAACATGGCTACATGGTTACATGTAACCTGGTTACCTAAGAAATTAGATGAAATAATATTTTCATAGATAAAAGAAGATCATGCCATTCTCAAACCACTTTCTTCATCTGCTGAGTTCTCTTTGGAGGCATTACACTCAGGAGTTAGGAAGATCATTTGGAGTCACCAAATGAGTTATAACAATATGGTATAGATAAGCTTGTTCTCTTATTGCTATAATCTAATTACAATCTCAATAGCATCTGGTCCTGTGATCTGGAGCAACAGCTTCATACTAGAAGGCACATGCTTCTGCAGCTTTTTGTTTTCCAGCTGTAGTTCATATTTTTAATACAATGAAACTGATTTTGCTAGCAGGATGTCAGATAAACACGCAGAAAATGTAGATTAATTTTTTTCTTTAAAACCTGTCCTGCAAAGAAATTAGAGTAAGAAGTAGGGCCAAGGATGAAGAACATGCTTGTCTTCAAAAGAGATGAACAACACCACAATAAAAAAGAGCACAGGCAAAAATCCCTCGAGCTTTATGGTTCATCATACCTCAGAATACAGGAACAGAAGAACAGTCAAGTGCTTAAGAAGTAGGAAGCTGAGAGCAGATGAAAGAGAACTTTCCATGCGGGCACCATGGAAATCACTGCCAAAAGGCATAACTAAGAGTGCACTTAGGAGACTCAGAGATAATTTTTTCTATTTTTTCTAGTAGCTGGTGAGGATGATCACATCCATTGCTAATCTAGTACGATGCTGCAGCCAGTACTTTTCCTCAGGCCCACCTAACGATTGCTCATTATTCAGGTAAAATATTTTCATGCAAATATAGCTGCAGAATGAAAGCTTTGCAGGTTCATCATAACCTCAAAGAGTGTCAGTGTCATTCTACATCTTGGAACTAAAGTTTTCTTCATTTTCTTTTCACTTCCTTTCCTTAGAAGTCAAAGATTAAAATGAAAAAACCCACCAAAAACCAAAACCAGTACTTTCCCTCAAATCACTCCTAACACTTCAGTGAATCACTGATTATTGAGGGCATTCTATGCTCTGAGGAAAAAAACTAAATTAGGATGAAGGAAATTCCTGACAGTTTCATTTTCACAAGTATTAAAAGTTGTATACTGAATATAGCTAGAAACATTTATTCCAAAATAGTTTTTGCCTTATACCAGCTGAACACTGTCTTAAAGCCATGTGAGAAGGCATCCTCCTCCCAATGTAGGCTTGCATCCTGTGTTGCTGGTACCAGAATACAAGAATTTTCCAGGTCCCTTATTTTAAGACTTGTCATGTAATAAATACCCCTATTCTGTCAGATAACTTGAGACCAGCCTTGACACCCAAGATGTGTTAAAGTAGAAGTAATGAACAAATTTCTTAATTATACTTAAAACATCAAGCATGATCAGGTCTACAGAAAGGCATAAACATCTAAGGAAAGAATCCTCATATCTACCTGTACTTCTGTTAATTTCCAAGACCCTTAATGCTTCCTTTATCCAACTAATCAAAGTCCTGGTTTGAGTTAGTGATGTTACTTTTCAGCTCAGTCTGTACTAAGAAACTGCACTTTCTGTAGTTAATGGTGTATGCTTGCAGACAGTGTCTGTTTCTAGCAGTGATAATGCCCAGCGTTTACAGTTCCTACCCACAACTGGTGTGTGCAGAAAGGCTCTTAGTTACACTTGTCCCTGTGAAGACTAAAGTCTTCCTTATTCTTGCCAAACAGCTACTATCACAGAAGATCAAAGTCTCACACCTGGGATGCAGGCCTATCCAACTTGCATCTGAAGAACTCTTCCATTGGAGCACATCTTTGCTAGGGTATATGTAACATTTTATGTTCAAAGTCACTGCAGGATACTTCTCAGATTCAGGCCTTTCATCTACAAATACTTCACAGTTCCTAACTTTATCAGGTCAGCTTCATTACTTTTCTAACAAAACTACTAACTGTTTTGGCCTAACTTAAGAAATATGGGTGCCCATTTGAAAGGGTGAATTGAAACCAATAAATCTGTAAAACACTAAAAGAGGTGTCACTTCTTTTTACATTGAAATCAGTCTTACACTGATATATATTAATACAATGTACTGTATAGTCATATGAAGTAAAAATATTCATAGGCTTAATTCTTTCTGGAGTTACAGGTATTAGTATTTTAGGGTGAATAACTTTTAAACCAAATTTGTATTTATACCACTTCCCTGTAATCCACTGGTTTAGATAGATGTAAGATTGTTTTCCACAGGAAACACCCATATCACTGCTTTGAAAACTGATGCAATTTCAGAGAGTGTCAGATTTCACTGCATAATTCTTGGTAAATTTTTCAATTATAGAAATTAATAAAGAAAGAATCTGCAGAAGGAAGCGAGAGGTTACAAATCTCAGACTGTAATTTACAGTGTAATAGGCTACTGCACATGCAAAAAGGACTCATACGTTCATACCATTTTGTAGAAAGAATACCTTAGGAAAAAAAAAGTGCTGGGGGAATTTACTAGAAATGGAGGAGCATCCTGCCTTGTAACCACGCTTAATGAAGGTTTTAAATTTTTCTCTTCCAAGGTTGTCAACTTACCTTGCTGAGGTTCACAAATTCTGCCTTAAGAGACATTAATATTATATGAATTTCAAAAAAAAAAAGAGGGTAGGAGGAGGAAAAAAACCAAAACAAAACGCAAGCTGAATATGTCTGTAGTTAAAAAAAAAAATCAAACCAGAAGATACAGAATAATTTAGGAATTAATCTGAGAAACAAATTTAGAAAAATGTACACAGGAAAAAACAAACAAAAAACTATCTGGTAAGGACAAAAGAAAAGGTAGGTAGTGAGGGAAAGAACTAGATACAACTGGGAAAAATTAAGAGAAGGGAAAAATTTAAAGATTATGTTTGAAAGTGAGTTTGGAACAAAAATCACTTGAAGTGAATAGCTTAATATTTAGTTAAATGATTTTCAAAGAGATAAGGCTTCTGTAATTATATCTACTGAATATGGGACTTGAGCTACTCTGAAAGTTTTATTCAAGGACAAAAATTATCTTGAGAAAAGGGAAGAGATTTTTTTGAAGGAATAACAGCTTTAGACAACAGCAACAGAAAGGTTAAAATAGAAAAAGCAACTTAAAAAAAAAAATCAAAGAGAAATTAAGATAAGAAAGTCAGTGAGAATAAGGGACTTTTCAAGCTTTTACCCAAATGCAGAATGAAGAAAGGAAACAGGAAATGAATACAAATCAGGGGCTTTCTTGACAGAACAAAGTTAAGCATTAAAGGCAAATCTGTCATCCCAAACCCATATGTTTGCACTCAGTTTTGATATTTCAATTTTCAGACATGACATTGAAATAGAGAATTCTCATTGAATTATAACTGAGCAAAATGCATCTCTTAAAGTCATCATGTTACGAGGGCAAATTTGTGTTTTAAATTAACCTAATACATGTGACAGCATGTAATTGCACTGCTTCAAAAATCAGTCCAAGAACAAGAGGGTGGCTCAGCCATATCAGACCTTCTACTTTCTATCTGGCACTCAGGGCAAGGTACTACCACTGACTATTTAAAGAATTTTGATCAGTGCATGTCATTTTGTAGGAACACACAAATTCAGACAGCCTTAGCCTGCAGTGGAGCAGAATAAACACACTGCTTATTGTCTCCAATTTTCTTCAATGGTCTCCTGAACATCAAGAAAAATAAGCAACAAGTGTCAGCCAGGAAAAGCCTACTCCCTCTCCTAACTTTAGGGGATGCATGAAAAAGCACCACAGAGTCACCTTTGTCCACTCAGAGACCCAGCCTGGGCATAGGTGAAGACAGACCTGATGAGATTCATCACAGAGTCCTGAAAGAATTGGCTGATGTAGTCACCAAGCCACTTGCCATAATGTTTGAAAAGTCTCTAGAATTAGAGTCCTGCATCTGCTATTACATTTTCAACATATCTGAAAACAGAAGCAAAATCTTGATGACAGAATTCAAAAAAGTGAAATCTTAGTTTAACCTTGGGAAGTTGATAATAACTTAATTTATATTCATTGACCCACCATCTTATTTTTGATCAATATTAATCTCTGATGCTAATAAATCTTTACACTATGCCAAGGACAGGAGAGTCAATCATTCCTTATTATAATGAGAAATGAAAATATAAACTCGATTTTTATTCATTTCACAGACAGGAATTATCAGCCAGCATTAAAATGTACAAAAGCATCTGTCTCTAGATTCATCAGGTAAAAACAACCTAAAACTTTCTAGGCAGCATGGTTGAGTTGAACACCACAGAAATTTTGAGTTTTTTCTCAATGACCCACAAAGTACCACCTCATTTAATACCTGTTATCTTGCAAGTGATTATTCCCTATGGACAATAACAGACACATCTCCAAAACAGCTTCTCATGGAGAAACTATGTAGTAGACTCAGGCCTCACAAATGAACACCATTCTTAAATTTTAGGCTAAACATTTATTTCCAAGATTTCATTCCCCTATGTTCACTTGGACATCAGGCATGGAAAGGGAGCTCCATATTATATTTAAGGCAGTGCCAAATACCCATTTATTTAATCTGGGACAGGGTCTCTCCATAGGGAAATGAAGATGACTATGGGTAAAATTAAGAACACATCTAAGAGGCTAAAATAGCCCATAGTTAATAACTGTATTCTATTTCAAATTATCCTAGTTCTACCTGTATCACTTCTGACTGTCACCAGTGAATTAACATGTTTAATGGGATGGTGGTGTCATGCTAACAGGTTATGCAGATGAGAAGGGCAGAAGTCATAATGACTTGACATATTGATGGGTTTGAATTGCTTCAATGAATGCACCATTAAGAATTTAATCTAATATTTCTACTCTAGATTGTTTAAAAAACAAAACCATAAAAAAAACAAAGCCCCCAAAACAAAAAGCCCAAACACACACACACACACACACACACACACCAACCACACAAATTCCCAAAACAATAACAAAGAAACCAACAACCAACCAAAAAAACCCCTAAACAAAACAAACAAAAAAATAACCCAAACAAACCACAAAACTCAGGAGACACAACCAATGATGGCATCTACATCAGAAATAGTTTAATAATTGGTGTTTGAAAAGTACACTAAGCCTACTGTAACAAAAAAAAAAATCAGTTAAATTCAACAGTTTCTATCCCTAATTACATGAATAAGATATTAACAGGAAATAAATGGATTCTATGGCTCTTAAGAGCTTGACTGTTAAATTTATAATGACATGGGAGCTTTTCTTCATTCAGCAAAGGAAGAAAAACAGCAAAACACAGATCCCTAAAATGAATCTGTACAGTTCAGGACTGTAGTTTACTGTCACTTAATTTTACTCTGCTTTTCATTTTCAGTAATTCCAGTAAAATAGATGCTCTTTAGGGACATATTAGGAAAATAATAGTAATTAAGCTTAGGAAGGTATAATTGGTATAAAAATGAATTAGAATAGACTTAGTCTAAAGCTAATATATTATAGATTCAAATGAAAGTCTAGCTGTACCTTGTGAAAAGCTTATTCAAAAACACTTCACATTTCTAGATGTCATCTCAGTCACTTTGGGCACATTTATTATCCTCAAAATGTGCAACCCTTCAATGTGAAAAATGGCATCACTGAGAAGTCAACACTTTCCCTCCTGAAGGAGTGGTGCCTGGGAATACAAGCAAAAATCCTAAAACCACATAAATAGGAACTCTGTGAATAAACCTGCACAGTTTATCAACACAATAATGTAAACTGGGCACATTATATTAGCAAAACATATAGCCCTGCTCTTTTTTTTTCTTTTTTTGAGTTAATCCCAGCAGTAATCAACATCAAGGGCTCATAAAAGCTACTTTTCCAGCACATTATGAATTCTAACAGTTTACTAAAAAGAAATAAATTCACGGTTGAAAAGTTCCTATACTTTGTTTCCAGCTAGTGAACAGAAAAAGGACTAACAATCCACAAACAACTGCTTTTTTAGATGTTGGATTGTGGCTGAAAGAAAAGCAGTGGAATGTAGTTGCATGTATTAGGACCTTCTCATACAGCCTAAAGAAACCAAAGCAAAACCAAGAATGTGCACTATTGGAACTTATTTTCATGAAGTGGCAAAGGTAAAAAAGGTGAAAGATGCCATCAAGGTCACTGCACTTCATTTCTGAAAGGTGAGAACTGGTTTACTTCCAAGTTTATATGAGATTGTTGCTTTCCTGCCTCCCACTCCCTCATGCCAGCATTAGAGCTTCCCTTATTGAAAGGACAGCTTATTCTGCCAAGTCTAAATACTAGATTTATTGTTAAAATTATTTTAGTCAATAGTTGCACAGAAGAAAATTAAAGGGTTTTAACTAGACCTCCTAGATTTCTTCACTATAAATTACAAAACCAGAAATTAAACAGAAAGCAAAATAAAGCATGACCCTCCCTAAACACTAAATCATCTGTGACAACCTGTACAAATAGATGTATTTTGGAATATACCCAAAGTCAAACTGTTGAAGCTAGATTTAAACTAAGACGTGGATTCACCTGCCATGCTCCACTCTTGACTTAACCCTCAAAGATATGGCAAAAAAAAATTGCTAGACAAGCAGATGAGGAAACAAAGGCAGCATTACCAATACTAAGTTGTACAATTTATTTCCTGTAATTTTGCAAAGCCCTGCCCTCTGTATAAAAAAAAAATAAATGTAAGAAGTGTGGTACATTTAAATGCTTTACTACACACAGAACCTGCAATGAATTTATGATGATGTTTCTTATTTTTAATTGAAAATTACATTCTAATGTTCATCATGTTGTATTGCATTTCTGAGCATCATTTCAATTTTCAACTTCCATCTTCCAATGACATATGAAAACCTGGTGTATAAAAATTTATAAACCAGCAAAGGAAACAGGTGACAACAGCTTCTTCCAGGACACAGCCTAAGACTTGAAAATGTATGATTATTTCTGTATTCAATTAATACAAGCAAAGATGGCATTAACACTTTACTAGTAAACTAGAAATAGAGGTTTCACTTTCTCTTAGAACTTTTGCAACAGAATTGTACAAGAAGAAGTAGATCTGGAATACTGTGAATTCTGGTCTGTGGACAGATGCACACACAGAACAGCTCAGTTAATGCTGATGGATAAGCTGCTGGCTCACTTCCAATTGCACACACAAGAGCATGCGTTGCAGCAAGTCCTGGAAAATGGGCAGTTGGTTTCAAGTATGCAGGACTATGGAAAACCTACCTTCTGTAGCATGCCAGACAGTAAAAAAAGTTTAAAATCTAACAGAACAAGTTCAGGAGGTAGTCGTCATTTTAATTTATAAACCCTGGACAGTGCATATCAAATGGTGGTGGATATAATAAGTGATTTACCTACATCATTTCTTTTGTAGTGCAATACAAAGCCACATGCCCCAGCTCCTTATTGTATGTTAATATTAAATCATTACACACAGCAGCTGTTTTGTGTTCCATGTGGTTTTCAGTTTCTTGCTGACAGGTGTTCAAATCACAGAAACTATCCCCACATGTAGTGGCAGCTGGCCACACTGTCATCTCCAAGATACCAGAAGTGGAAAAAGAGGGAGTTTGTTTACCAGGATGATTAATACCATCATTAGAGATCTTGCTGTTTGGTTTGATAACAAAGGAGAATTTAGAACTGTGTATTTTGAAGTACTTCAGAAAAACAATCTTTCTAAAATTATAATCAGGATGTTGTTTTTTTTCTGTGGAAAAATATTGTTTGAAATACTTGGTGAAAAATATTAGCTATTATTTTGCATGTTTCCTTTAATTTCATGAGCTTTACATAACATAGCTGCGTTCAAGATATTTAATCTCATCTTTGTAAGAATTCAGTACAGTACACAAATAGATCATGTCATTCCCACATATCTGAATTCAGAATTTCGTGTACTTTTGGATGTTGTAGTCATTTTTCTCATATGTGAGAAGAGTTAAAAAATGCCAGAGGCTTAATTTACAAGGTAACATTAGGTCAAATGTATTGTCAAGTTTTCCCATCATTTACACTGGGAACACAAATCAACAATACTATTCTCAGCTGCCTGTTGGAGTGACATATAATTGGACATCCATCTAATTGTACAAGAACTGCTAATATGCACTAGAAGGTATAATGCAATGACACAACACCCTATAAAGCAGAAATCAGCCTCCAGGGGTTGGTGGAACCTGCTGCATGCTTCTGTCCTTGCAACCAAGTGAAAAAAGAACAACTTTGGCTTTACAGAAACTTAGTCAATGAAGGAACAGTGGCCAAAGAGCAACTCAACAGCCTTTCCCAAACATTGAGTCTGCCCAACATGCCATGATCCAAGCTTTTAAAAAGTTTATAGTTACAGAAGCTGAGGTCTGAATGGTCTTCATCTGATACTGATGCTCCTCTGTTTTCCCAGTTAACTTCCAGGCTTTAAAGGGTTTAGCAAACTATTAACCACCTTGGTTGCGGTCTTATTCCCTTAAGAAATTCTAAACCTGATATTGCAGAAAGGCATGGATATTTCATCCTCACACCTGCCAACCCTGGAGGGAAATATCTTTAAAATAATCTTCTGGGAATGCTAAAAAAAAAAAAAATAAAATAAAATTCCTTAGAGCACATTCCCTAGAAATTTTAGAAATCTTCAAGAAGCACTGTGACTTTGAAAAGAAAAGGAAGCAAAAACCTCCAGCAACAAAAAAGGCAAGTTAATTCAAAGCATATTTTCAAGTATTAGATGTGTTCAGCTGTAGCATCTTCTGCTGCTATCACACGGAGTTACACTTGAGCAGTGTCATTAAATTATATTCTATTAAAAAATTACAACAACAAAAAAATTGATGTTATTTGTTTTTTTGTTTTGTTTTAAAGTTTTTACAAGAGAAATAAGGTGTTTGGGTTTTTTTTAATGCCAGATTTAACCTTGCTAATAAATGTGTGTATAAGCATTAAAGTATTCTGATTATCTGTAGTGCACTCTGAATGCAGTTTTCTTTCTGTTTGAAATTACCTTTAAAAACATACAGTAATTTCTACAAAATCACAAGATATGTTACCTTTTACCTAACATACTTGGAAATTATATTTATTTATTAGTCTGAGGAAGTTTTTCATTAAATGGTAGCTACATTTATGATCAGCAAAATCTCCTAAATATGCCAGAAGCCCAAAATTATGTACTACTTACAGGACGTTGCTAGTAAGAGAAGCAGGTCTTTTTCTTTTAGTAGCTGATAGGCAGATGGACAATACACATAATAAACTTAGTGACATTAGCTTTCTTCCCTCTATCTAGGTCTAGCTACAGCTACACCAGAAGTCATTCCTTAGTAAGGAACTAATTAAGTTAGTAAATAACTTAGTAAGGAACTACAGCAACTTCACACAGAAACCAACATTTCTAGTGCAAACAAGCACTATCCAGACTGACAAAAATCACAGTCCCATGGTGCTTTCTGTGCTTTATGAAAAGATAAATTATCTACCTACATAAAACAGAACGGAACAAGCTCAGAGGGGAATTGTTCCTCAATAGTGTAAGCCATGTGCTGATAAGCAATCCAAAACTCTGATTTTGGATCCATATGAAACCAAAGAGAGCAGATGCAGAACCCACTGGTCTGGCAATAAATCTCCCCTGCCCCGCAGCACTGTGGTTTTCTTTATTGAACTGAATCTCTTAGAAGTTCACAGCTGCCCCCCAAGCCTGACCTTCAACCTGTGCCTGACTTGGTGTTGCAAGGATTATTAACATTATGTCTTTTAGTGCATATCAGCAGTTCTTGTGTGGTTTAGTTGTTCTGTTCTGGTGTGGGGCTTTTTATGGTTTTTGGTTGGTTGGCTTTTTGAAGTTACTCTTTTTTTTAATCTTTTTTTTTTGCTCAAGCAGGAACATAACTGTTGAACATCCAGGATGAAAGATACTCACATAGAACAGATTATTGCTGCACCACTTATGTGTATGTCACAAAAAGGGGTACTGATGCTTGGTATTTTTTTTGTATCATTCATCAGAATAACTGCAGTGAGAACGGCCTGTTTGGTGATTACAGGAAGCCCATCCCTTGGGCCACCAAGAACAAGACATGCAGATGCAATTCAGAATGAAATAAATATATCCTTTTCCTAATTTGAAGTGCATTCTAATTATTATTTTAATTCATAAAAGGATACCCGGAACATGATGACTCCCTCCACACACACACTCCAACAAGGAAAACAAATGCATGATAGCATACTTCCCATATATCTTCATTGGCTTTCATGTTGACACAGATACAGCATTTGAGACAGGCCAGCAAATCTTGGAATTACTAGTCCCAGTCTGGGAAGGTTTCAAAATCTACCTGACCATATGCCATATCTGACCATGTTTCAATTATGAGATTTTCATTTTTTTTTCTTCCAGTAATGCAACTCTGCTTTACCTGACAAAGCTAGAGAGGCTCACAGCACTACCTAATGAGGAGAGACTCCATTTATTGCTATTATGAAGTCATAATTATGCTTTCATAAAGGTAGTACTACAAAAGTATATATTAAATATCATTAGTAACCATTTAAATGCATTGAAGAGAATAGCAATTAATTAATTTTCTTGCATGAATTTATCTATGGTTTACTTAAACTGATTAGTAACATAAGCTGGTTACAAACCACAAATATTTTCTCCTATTTTGAGCATGAGACTTAATTTTTGTTTGCAATACAGTATTTTTCCCTGTGTATCCCAGCATATGCTTCAAAGCATATTTTTTTCCCATATAAAAACAGCAACTTAAATTTTCACTTTCCATGAATGCATAATTCAAATCATCTTACTAGATATTTTATACTAGTGCTTTGTGACCAGAAAAAGGAAGAGATTTAAGCAACAGCATAAGGAAATTAATCTTTAGCCCCAAGCTGCCATTTAAAAATATCCCAATATATCTCTATTAGACCAAAGTCAAAAGTCAAAAGAAGTGCAGTCTGCCTAACCTCCTTATTCCAACATTAATCAATCTCATCCTGCTTCATTTTGCTTTTGGAATAGGAAATAAGAGACATAAGGGGTGGAGGGAAAGAGATGATTACACAAACATACACTTCAAGGAGATAGATCCACTGTAGCTACACTATTGATAAATACTCAAATAAGGTAAGATAATGCTTTCTTTCTGTAAAGGAAAAATCACATATTAATGAAATAGCCAAATGGAACCTTCAGGGCTAACGTAGTAAATCTACAATAAATTTCAATTAGTATTGAAGTAGTAAGTCTGGAAATTATTTTTCCCCTATAAGTAGTGCATATAGTTAAAGACAAAAAAACCAAACTTGTATGCCATCAAGAACCAGGTCATTAAATAGCTAAATTCAACATTTATATACACAATATAATTGATACATAGTTTTCCAGATACTTGTCTTTAAAAAAAACCAAACAAACCAAAACAACATACATCAGTAAAGCAACCACAGTGTTGCCCTTCAATAGAGTAGTGCCATTTTCAAGCTAGCAGTCCCTCCCACTGAGAGCAAAAATCTCATCTTTTGAATACAGAGATCTTCAGTAAAACAAACAGAAAGCATCAGCCAGATTGTACTAGGCCTTTGTGAAACAGTGTATGGAAAAAAACCCAAAAACAGATGTTTATCACTCTCACCTATTCCTTTGACATACACAAAAGTGGACAGAAATCCTAGATTTAACTGCATGACAGACAAAAATCTTACAGACTTCATAAGAATGAAGACTTCATCCCCATGCCTGGGCACTGAGTCTTTAAGTAAGCAATGAGACAAATCACCTCCAATGCCCTTGATCAGTAAAAATGGTAATACAGGGTTTTTTCATTTGCCTTTGCTTTCTTTTCACATGCTGGCCAGTAAACAAGAACTAATACAGATAAAAGGCCATCTAGGAAAATCTGCCCCCAAAAGTGACAAAGAAGAATCCATACATACTTCCCAAGACACCCCTGTAGTAGACTTTTCTCCATTCCATGGATTATACCACAAGAGCAGCCCAACCACAGAAGAGAAGAATAAAGCAGAACTTCTTTAGCTCTTCCAAACTGCTCTAATAATTTGCTTTTTTTTGTTCATATAGATGGAAAAACACAGTTGCATGTCTTTATCTGCTTCTATAAACCTGCTTAAAAGTGGGTTTATCTCTTTCTACTGCTCACTGGCCTATGTTTACACCAATTCACTACTGCGTGCCTCCAAAGACCTGGTCACTCAGAGACTGCATTTCTGTGCCACTATGATTTACAGAGTGCAAGGTGGACAATTACGTAACTGTTTATTTAAATTCACAATTTCTCGGAAGCACTACACAATCCTTTTGTTATCATAATCTCTAAGAGGCATATGTAGTGAGAATATATCATGGCATGAAACTGGATATAGCTGACTTTGCCTGTCTGACTGGTGACTTACTGAGTCCTTCATGTCTGAACTTCTGGGAAGCAGCTGCCGGTCCCACACTGAACTAGAACATTTGAGCTAGTCTGATTTATGTTAATTCCCGTGGGAACAATGACATGAAAAATGAACACTTGTAAATAAAGTACCAGTTCTCTCAGTGTTGAAAAAAAGAAAGAAATAATCTATTTCAGAACACACTGATCTATTTACCACCTTGCTACACTGAAACATAATGGTGTAATAGTATCAGAGAAAATGGAGTCTTGAGTATTCAGCTTTTCAAAGGAATAGGTTATCTGTCCCTACCTTGCCATTATTTGAAGAATGTTTCCTACAGATATTGGGTTGGTTTCAGTTGAAGTAGAAATATTATGACATCATGGTGCATGAGTGAAGTGAATAAAATGAAGTTTATGTAGAAAAAAGACAAGGCATAGGAAATATATCCAAATGATCCAATTGTCAAGGAGTTCATACCATACAAAATTTAGAAGCCATTAAACTTTATCTAGTTCTGATTGCTCAGCCTGACAGGTCAAACATTTGAAATCTGTTTTTTTTGACATACTGGACTCTCATGGAGACTCCATACAACACTACACTGTACACCGATCAAGGTAATAATGAGGCCAAAGCCAAGGCTGTAATGACTCCTTGAGGATTTAATAGTTTTTCCTGTAAATGGGAAGAATAATCCCTCCAAATATTTAGTGTAGTCACTAAAATTTGTATAAGCAAAGGTATAAGTAATTGTCTCTGAGACCAGAATATGACAAGATCATTTAATAGAACAGCTGAGATACTTCTTAGGTATGCATATGTAACAATGGTTGTGTCTTATATTTTATAACCTTGATTAATTCAGGATTTTTACTTTTGAAGCTCTAGCAAAAAATCTCACAGATTGGCAAAATCTCCAAATTTTGCCTTAGGAACACTGGCAATCTTTAAGCATATAATTGACTTGGAATAGAATTGGAGATTCTGCTGCTTCAGCTACATGAGGTAGCAGATCAGAGTCAGGATTACTTTAAAAGTACACATTTCTGTGTGACTTTAAACCTCTTGCTAGGCTAGCTTGGAAAGCCACAGTCAGAGGAGGTCAGGAAGGAAAGAGACATGGTCAACATGTTTGCAGCAACTACATGGAGTCAAGAGCTGAAGCCATTTGAAAGGACAGAGCACTAATATGCTCTAAATAGTAATTTCCTTATGAATTTTACATGCCAAGCTCAATTTGGGGCTTTATATATAAATATAAATATGTAAATTTTTTGTTGCATTTTGTTAAAGAACCATCTCCCTCCCCAGGTTGTTTAAAAGATTTAATTTCATGTCAGCTTTATGTCTGAAAAGGTGAAAGATACACAGGTAAAACTTACATTAGTAAATTTAAGAAAATTGCAGATAGTTTACTTAAGGAAGATGTTCTACAAAAAGTTCTTAATTTTTATAGCTAAAATCTGAAAGTGACTTTATTGTGATTTCTAAATATGGAAATGGCCAGTGAAGTAAAAAAGTGGGCATCTACAGCAGTATCTTCATACAATGTGCTGATAAACTGTAATGCTTCAGAAAGCCCCAAAATAAAATAAAAGTCTAACTGAATAACTCCACACTCTGCAGCTCTTCAGATGAGACTTCATTTCAGGCACAGGGTGACCTGAATTTAATTTTGGTATATTCTTGAATAGTATAATTTGAAAATTTAAGTTGACTAATCTGCAGTGGTATTAGTGCAAATAGCTCTGAGAAGTGAAGGAGGAGAGGATTTTTCATGTATTTATTTTTTTGCCAAAGAAATAAGAAAGCCTACAAATATCAAAGGAAAGAAGCAAGGGAAGGGGAATAAGATACAGCACTTAATACAGATATTTCATTAATGATTGCCAATCCAATTGTGTTCCTCTTCAATGTGCTAAAGGAGATTAAATACTTTACTACAGTCTTCAGGGTTTAGAGGTAAATTAAAGTGGAATAAGGCTTACTGGAACTGGGATTAGGACTAAAGCAAAATATAAAATGAACAGATGAAAACTGCTATCAATAGAAGCTATTAATAAGAAGTGAAATGTGGATTTCTCAATTTTTTGAAACAACTGCACTAACTGAGGAGGATAAGAAACAGGCTACACATGCTGGAAACAAACAAAAGGGGAAAAGCATCTACTGTCACTTAAAGTCTTAACGCTCCAAAATTTCTACAAAAACCCAGAAGTGGCCAGAAGCAATACAACTGCATGGTTAACTCAGGATGAAAACTTTGGGGAGTCATATGAGCTATAGTGAAATAAAGCTGACTTTGGTCACGTCATGTGTCCTGTACACTACCCCCACCCCTTCCTGAAAATTCTGAAGGAAAACATGTAAAAGTAAAGCTCAAAATTATTTCAAAAATCATAATAATTTTTAATAATAAGTTGCTCCCAGTGAAATAATTTATCTTGTTTCTACTGTACCTCCATAAATATGGTTACTTGGATTCATCTGAAATTAGTCCAGAAAGTACTGGGAGAAAGATATCTCTGGTCTAAAAGATCAATAACCTAAATTTCACAGAAACCAAACTCCGGTGAAAGAAACTTCAAGATGGGATATGATGTTTCCATCCATTATTCTGTTAGCTTCTCAGGGCCTTGAGTTTTGACCAAAGCCAACACTGAACACCTAACTGCTTGTGCAGATAATGACATCTCGGGTACTAATTTGTGAGGGAAATAAGTACAGCATGGCACAAAAACCTAACAGAGTTGTAAGCAGATAGAAGTGAGCACATGTCCTACAGGTCTGGACATAGCTCATACTTGGAAGAATACATATGAAAAGCCACATGAAGCTGCCTACTGCTGGCTACCTTGACCTCAGTTAGCTTGCCTTTGCCAGCCTCCTGTATCCACTGAGGAGCTACTAAAAGTTGCTTGCACAGACCAGGCAATGCAGCAAATCAGAGCAAAGGATTTATTGACTAAACCCAAGCAGCTGCCATTTCTAACACAATTCTCCCCTGCTGTCAGCCCACTCCAACTCCTGCTGTCTGGCAATGGGTGGGGATAGCTGTGCTACTGATGGACAGACAGACTATATATACCCCTGCTCTTGCTCTCTGGTCACACACTCACATCTCCTCAGGCATTCAAGATCTTGAAATTGAAACCAAAGCCTCCAGAAAGATGGATGGGATTAATGCACGTGGGTGCAACTCAGGGTTGTGTTGGTTTTGGGTTGGCTTTAGTTGTTGGGTTGTTTGTTTTGTTGGGTTTTGTTTGGTTGTTTGGTTTTTTGGGGGGGGGGGGGGGGGGGGTTTTGGGGTGTTTTTTCCTTTTTGTTCAGGTTTATGGGGTTTTTTTTGAGGGCATTGATTGGCAGAGCATGCTGTTTTGTTGTGTTTGTTTTTCAGGCAGGCACTGCTATTGCTAAATTAGCACAAGAACAATTCAAGATAATTTTTTTCCATCTCCCAGGCTGGCTAATCCCCCAACTGAGGGGGCAAGCCTGCTTTGCAGCCCTAGGAAGATAGGGAAGAAAGAGTCTTTTGGCAGCAGATCAAAGAGTTACCCTGCTACTTTGAAATATGTAGAAGGCAGAAGCAGACTGTGCTTTTAAGGTAGTGAATTATTTTCTAGTTTCACTGCTTAGCTGGCCATTTAGTTGACTAAGCTGATTACCTGAGGAAGGAACAGCCAGCAGACTTCTAGCTTCTGTGTAGGGTATGTACAAAGGAAGCTGTAAGATTTTTTCTGTCAGTCTGAGAAAAAGAAAAACCCAAAGAGAATTTCCCCAACCAGCCATTAACTGACACAGAGTTTGAACAACTCTGTATTTAGTTGACTACTACAAGAAGAGCAAGGCAGAGCAAGGCAGAGCACTTTGTGTTGCTTTTGAAGGTGTGTACAGGGTGCACGTGCCCAGGTGCTGCTGTCACAGGGTGGCCCCTATGCAGAGAGTCCAGGTTGCCCTGTGCTGGACACAGCCAGTCCCAGCCAGAACCACCCACAGCTGAGCCCCACAGCCACAATGGTGGCTTCTTGGGGAAAGCTGGGGCAGGGGGGAAAAATGCTGCCCAGGTGGTAAGAGGAAAAGTGTGAGAAACAAGAGATGAAACGCCAAAATCAGTAGAATTTGATCTACAGTGCCCAAGCAGAGATTCACTGTTGGCCATGGAAAGCCTGTAACAGTGAACCCATGGGAGGGAAGAAGCATTGGAAAGTAATTGCCATGTGCTGCCTGTACCCTCCCCACAACCCAATCCCTGCTGATCAGGGCAGAGGGTAGAGAATTTGAGACCCAAGGAGTGACACTGAGCCTGGAAAGAAGGGGCAGCATGAAGAGAAGCTGTTTCAGCTTTCACCTTTGTTTCTCAACATAGGATTCTATTTTGAACAAGCAACACATTCAATTTATTTTCCCCAAGTCAAATTTATTTTGCCTATAGCAGCAATTGGTAAGCCATCTTCATGTCTATCTTGACACACAAACTGTCTCATCCTGAGCAGCTGGGTGGGCATCTGGCTTTTAGCCAGGGCTAATCTACCATGCAAATGTTACAGCTATGATACTTTGCAGAATGAAAAGGCGTCACATAGATCATTTGGGTTTTTCAAATTTGATCTGGGTAAAAAGCAGAGTAAGAAAACTCCCTAGTTTGTTTGTTTTTTTTTTTTTAATGTATTGAAAAATCTAGAACAAAAATATTTTGTGATATTGGCATTCCCCATAGATTGAAAAAAAGTCAATCATCCCCATCTCCAACACATGCTAAAGATGTGTTAAGCTAGTATTTAGGCTCTGTACCTCATTCTAGCACAGGTGTGCATGCTAGATGCACTAACACTGGGTACAAAGCTGAGCGTTCAACAATGGCAGCAATTTTCTATGCATTCTGTGAATGTATGAATGACTTTAAGTTGGAGTGAGGACTCCTGTTTTCTAATAAAGCTTTTAATTGCAGGTATGGTGTCATAAAAATAAATTAATTCATTCAAAGCCATAAATTCTGCACCAGAAAAAAAAAAGGGAAATCAGAACTCTGCATGACACAATCCAAGGGAAGATGTGATCATTTATAAAACCGTATGTCAAATCGTATTTATAACACAAATGAAGGTACCATGGTTTCTAAAATGAAGAAGCCACTCCACAGCACTTTGATTGTTCGATAGTGACAGATGAGAGCTAGAGAATACAGCCTCCAAATTTCATATATCATACTGAAGATTGATGGATATACATACTCCACTTTGAAAAACCTCTGCTGTATTTTTGTCTCATGATAAAATAATCTAAGAGCCCGTTGACTCAGCGTATATCAAGATAATCTGTGAGAAAAAGTAAACAAAACAGTAATAAAAACCTTTTTTTTCCTTTATATTTAGTAGATCACCATTAATCAAATCCCAAAAGATAGGGAAAACTAATATAGGTTTTCTTCAAACCATGCACAACCATCACACACACTTCTCTTTTTCCTTTAAATGCACAGCTGTTTAATTGAGCATTAACAATCTAATAACGTACACGACAGGACCTGAAGAGGAACTTTTCTTTCAAACCCAGCAGTGCACAGGTTCTGTATCACTCCCAGCTTTTCAATTAGATCATAATTATAACATGCCTCATTTAGAGCTACAGGAACCCTGACCTTGTCAACAGTACTGGACCATAACATGTCTGTCTTAATTACATCTGATTAGTTCTGGGCCCAGATTTCTTTGTGAATCTTAGCTCAGCTAAAAACTCTTCATCTGTTTGGCAGCTGTGGGTATTGCCAAGCCTTTTTCCATCACACTGCCTGGGTGTGCTTTGCTCCTTCTGACTCCTGCAGCGTTTTTGCTTGGTCCTCAGAATAAGGCAGATTATATAAAATAAAGAGATAAGAGAAATTTTAACTGGTGTGGTGGTTTTTTGACATTTTCACTATGTATTAGATTGGCCATTTAAAGCATAAAAAGGATTAAAATGTGTAAATCATATTTTGGGGAAAATAATGGATATTTGTAAAAAAACTTCACACATATGTTGAGGACATGACAATGTAAAATCACAGATGTTATCTAGGAGTAACGAAAGCTGAATAAATAAGTGCTATGGTCTTTTGGTGATCAGCTGTTATTTGAGAGATGTTGGGGCTTTTTTTGGTGTACTTTAACATCAAAGATAATAAAAGTTCTCAGCATTACAGTTCTAGAGGTATTTATTTCTCCACTGCAGTGTTTTGAGCTTATTTTAATAATACTAAAATGTACAAAAGACTTTCACTTGTAATTATTTACAAGGTTTTGCAACATGCAATTGATAAAAAGAAACTGCTTTAATACTCTTTCCATCTTCTAAAATTGTAATAATTTTTTTTTTCCATGTCATACTTTTGGTAGGATATTAAAAGCCCAATATATTTTTTCCTCTTAAGAGATAACAATTATAATGGACATTCCCTAAGAATGTTTGCACCCTATACTAAAAAGCCCTATTCCCATAGTTGGATTTCATAACTATGGGTATAATTTAAAAACAAACAAACACAAAACCAAACCAAAATAACAAGAACAAAAACAAATGACTCCACTAAAATAATTTTTTAAAAACCCACCATACACACAAAACCTGAAACACCTCAAAAAATTTAGTTTACAAAAAATACTCCTACAACTGTGCTGCTAGGATCTATTCCTTACACAATTATACTGGGTTTTTTTACTACAAACCCCACTTTCTTAAATCCCCCAACGATTCACATGTACTGGCTGTAATTATGGCTGAAAGCTGAAACACACCCAGTGATGTAAACACAGACTTAAAAGCTGTCACTGTACACAATATGCCTACAGATGTATTGGTTAGAAAAGGCATTTCCAAGAGCTTCTACTATTAGTAAAAATGCAGACTTTGATTAAAGGGACAACTCAAGCCGCTCACAGAAGATTGCCTCTACAGAAATTGTTTTTAAACCTCACTCTCTGAATGTCTCTTGGTCTTAGCAAATGAAGAGAGAAGTCCTATGTGCTAACAAATTTTTAAATATAGCCTGTATCTCAGCAATAGTAACTTGCATCTACCCAAATGTCATTAATTTACTATGAATTATCAAAGGATATACAAGTTTGGAGTTTGTATCTGAACAACATCACTTGCAAAAACACAATATTGGAAAACTTACTATACAAATCAAAGCACAAGAGTGACAGCATTTTGGCAAGATAATTTCTCGAAAGTCAGAGCTAATCAGTACCCACTTCCAAGTTAAGAGACAATATCAGAGTAAGATTACTTTGTTTAGAAAAAACAACAAAACAAATACTAGTACACGCTTCATTATCAATGCTACACTTTAAAAGGTGTCTGAATTTAAAGTTTAATTTTATGAAGAAAACTAAGATTGCAAAGAAATGCAGTTTTATCTCCTTCTCTACATATCATGGTAAGTGCTGTGCCAAGTACAAAAATACTCAATTACATATTTTCCATTATTGTAAGTCCCAAAAGCCTATGTTTGTTTGTTTCTTTGGTGTATGAAATACTTAGGCAGGAGGTAAGAAAGACTTATAACTACCATAGTAATATCTGTGTAGGAAAAAGCATTGAAATAATACAGCCAACCAACCTTAGTTCAAACGCAAACTCCAATCCTATTATTGCTCCTTCCTGATTCTTAAGTTTTGAGGTTATAAAGGAAGCCATAAGAGGAAAAAAAAAAAGTCTCAGAAGGCTTCTTTAAAGAATAATTAGGAACAAAGTGCTTCTAATAAAAGAAGTAACTATGCCTTTAGAAGTTTCACATGTCACAGCAGACTGTACACCAGGTATACTCAAGTGATTTTTTTTAGTACTCATGACTAATAATGAAAACAAAATCCATCTATTGCACATTCCCCTTCTGAAATGTCATCTTAGAACTTATTTTGTGTAAGCAGCATTATTGTCCATTGAAAAAAAAGTTTTCTGATTGTAGGAGTCTCAGTAAAGTAGAGAAAGGATATCCTTTCAATCTGCCAGCTCTGCTTCAGTCTACCAGCTGTGCTCCTTTAAACACAACTGAGGATTCCATTGACCATCTCTGCTGTCCAGACAGGCTGCTGGCTCATGCTTAGCTTGCTGTCACAAGGAAGCAGGTTCTTTTCTGCAGAGCTTGGCTCCAGCTTGTTTTGTTGCTGTGGGCTATTTTTTTCTAAATGCAAGACTTTGCATTTGTCCTTGCTTAACTTATTACTATTCCTGCTGGTCCATTCCTTCAACCTAAGTCCATCCAATCAGTATTTTACTCATCTAATTGTCCATCCCCTTAAACTGTATCCTGGACACAGGAACACTGTGAGAAACGTTGGAGAAAGCTTTGCTAAAGTTGAGGCAAGTGACACACGCTTTTTCCTGAAAACCCGAAAATCCAATTATTTTGCTATAGAAGACAACCAGGTTGTTCAGACGTGATTTACCCCTGGTAATATAATTTGTTCCCAGACACCGCCTTCGTAGGACCAAAACTTCTACTCGATGATTTCCCCCTTTTGCTGCTGGAAGCCATAAGCCTCTAGCCTTTGTCATGAAGGCACCTGCCCCCATTCCATGCACATCAGGTGCAGTCACCATTCTACAGGGTAATGAACATTCCATTTACTCCTTCACATGATGGAGTAAAATATTCATTATAAAAAGTTTTTTACAACCAAGTAAGTATTATAAACATTTGGCATGGCAGTAGGCATAGGTGCAGGGGAAGAAATACAGGAATCAAATAAAAAGAAATATTTTTTCTTCGTTTTGTTCCCTGAAATGTAAGTCAAGACCACAGCATTAAAGTCAATAAACTATTAAAATTGCCAATGAGCTACTGAAGCAAGACAACATCTTGATAGTAAAATAAATTCAAACAGTGTTGTTAATTTCTCCCCACTGTTATCTTAAAATATTCCAAGAATTGTCAGCAGCAAATTCTGAGCCTCTACCATATTACTGCCATTCTCTCTTATATGCCCCCATTACTGCCTTTCCCTTTCTTCCTTACCCACATAAAAATACAAATACAAAACTAAAAGAATTGAGTCCAGATGAATCCAAGACACATACCAGCTAATTCTAAATGTACTTGTAAATGTAGAAAATACTTATGGTGGAAGGGTGGTATGTTCTTGGTGGGGCATGCTTTGTCTTACGGCTTTTTGGTTTGGGTTTTTTTCTTTTTTCAAACACAAAGGTGATTGTAGGAGTTGTTTTTTAATCCATAACATACTGCATCGAGTAAATTCAGGCATGCTTTTAAAGCTAAATGAATCATTAGTTTTATATACTGCGACTCTCAATATTTCCTCCCCCCACCTCCCCCACAACTGGCTGCCAAGCTTCATCTATGTAAATACATAGCCAAAATAAAAGTGATTCATCACAAGGGAAATTAAATTGTACATAAAATATAAGAGCTTCTGGAAGTGATGAGGAAGAGCAAGTTCTGACAGTCAGATAGATTAATAGTGTGATAATAAATTAAACATAAACCACCTATCTCAGCTGCCTGTGATCTAATGGTCACACAGGGACAATGCAGAGCTTTAACATCTGGTGCAAAAAAGGGCAAAATTACCACTATACTGGCCTTTCACCTTCTAAAGACACTGGGATTGCATATGGCACAGTTGCATACGTACCAGATGCTCACTTAATGTGCTACAATCCCTTCCCAGTAAAGCCAAAGAGTTTAAGTGATTTTAGACCAAGTTAAATCACAGTGAGTATAAAAGAAAATGAAACCAGAATGTTCATTTTTCCATGTAACATTTTTCTGCTTGGGAGACCTATACTTAGATAAGAGAGGTACTCGATTCACTGTAGGTCAAATGAGAGGGCTGGCCATTAAGTCCTGGGGAAAAAAAGCTTTAGAAAACATTGTATAACAGTTGGCTCCCGTTAGCACATTTTCAGTATATCCCCTTTCACATGAAAATGGCTATGCTTGAAAGCACAAAGTTGCAATTTAGAAAACCAATGCCACAGTACACACAAATAATGACCTCCAGACCAATAAAAATGTAAATCCAAATTTAATGGGACATTAAATACACAGGGAAATTAACATTACATCAACTATTTTACCTTGCATACAATATAATTTGCTTCACTCTTTCTTAATATTTGGGAAAAGATGTGTCTAGAAGATTGGGTATACTATATAAATTTGTGCCCAGCAGCACCCCAGCATTTAATCCTTATTTAACAGTTTATTTCTATTCACCATCAAAAGGTTTTGTTTAATTATACCTTGTATCAACACAACACTATTACATCAGAGTGGCAGTACTTGCTTTGAATAAATCTGACCATCATTAAGCCAGGAAATACTTGAGGATTTTGTGGTTTTTATCTTTCTTCTTTTCTCAAAACAGTATTTTTTTTTCTGCATCTTACTGTCCAATCTATTTACTACTTACCCAACTACTAACTGCATTTTTAACTATTAGTACTAATAAACTTACTAAACTCAGGAAGTAGAAATCAGTTGAACAAAGCAGCAAATTCTTAACCGTGCCTTTCCAAGAGGGACAAACAGATCCCATCTCTATAGGCCCATGACTGAGCCTCACTCTTGACCTCTCATATATCAAAGCTATGTCATTAATGTGCAAACACCATGTCAGAGCTCAAGCGTTTAGATGGGCACACTTAAATACAGATGCTTGAACTTTAAGGTACCTAACTGATTTATACAAGAAAGAACAAAAAAAATCACATCAGAAGTGTCCCAACAGCAGATGCCATTTACCACAAGCAGGTCAATCTGCTCTGAACACGGAGTACAAGAACAATTATCACTCCCTTGGTCCTCTTAAAACAGAAAACAAGAACCCAACACTCAACTGTATGAATACGAAGATCACAAGGCAGAACAGAGCTGCTGAAAACCAGAATTTTGACTTTGATTGCTGCTGACTTCTTGATAATCATAGAAAAGTTAGATATTTAAATCTCACCTTTACATATTGACACACCTCCTTAATTTTCTCTGAATCTCCTAATGAAGGTAATTTGCCTTTCTGGGACCCTTCTACTTGTGTACCTCACCTACTGCTTGCAACAGAAATAGGCATTGATTCAAAAATTCTTCTATTCAACTACATGAATCAGTTTTCGTAATAGTATTTCAAGAGATTTTAACAAAAAAACCCAATATGATTTCAGAAGATGAGTTTCTAGACAACATTACACACCTGCTAAAATTTTAGTGTGCATTTCCCACTCATCTATCAAGTAATTACTACTTATTTATACATTAGCCATTCTAATAACAATAAAAAGGCTCATATATTAAAAAGTACAGGCAGTTAAAATATTTTAAATTGACAATCTTTATATTTTAACCAATATTTGGTTACACTGGAATAATGTAGGCTGACATTTCAAAATTACAAACATTTCACACCAGAAAACTGAAGTTGATTTATTTGTTTTTATTTCAAATTTAAAAAAAATAATCTTTTTTTCCCCCTTACTTGTCCTCACATTAACTTCTGGGAGTACAGTCGCAAATATTGTACATGAATCCAGCAACTTCTAGCACAGATGAAAGGCAGCATAGAGAAAATTATCTTATGCATTCTTCCTGCATATAGTAATATCATCAATAATACATGCCCTGCAACTTTTGGGTTTCTATATTACACAGTATGAATAACCAGCTCTTACTTTTCATAGCTTCATTATCAACGGTATCAAACTTACAACTGGGTTGGGGGGTGAGGTGTATAGGGGAGTGAGGGAATGCCAACACTAGACAAGGCAATCAGTTCACCACAGTGAAATGAAATTAAGGTTTTCATTACTAAAAATGGCAACTACTAAACACAGAAATCTAATCCCTTTCCGATAGGACTGACATCAATCCAGGCTTATGAAATAACCATGGCTAGAGCTGGTGCATGAAAAAGATGTGTAAGGAAGGAAAAAGGAAGAGAGACAGGGATGCCTGGAATTTGGACTTCTTAAAGGCAGTCAATCTTTTCTGCCTGGCATCTGGAGAGAAGCACTTCAAGCACAGCTTCCCCTCTCAAACTGAAGCATTGTGAAAACTGCACTTAGACTTAGTCCTCTCAAAGAAAATGTAAACTACATTAACAACAACCATCTGGCCTTCTCAGAGGTGGAGCTACATGGACATCTGTCCCTTTTGGCCCTGCATCATATCCTGGGCACCACAGAAATACCTTGGCCAGTACCTTGGTGCAGGCTGAGCTCGGTTTAGGCAGGTGCCCCCAGAAACAAAATTTAACTTTCATTGCAGAACTGACAGGGTAGGAAGTTATTTACCTCCTTGACATGCAGAGAAGGGAAATACCAGCATACATCAGCAATAAACACGTGGATTTGAAATGCAAATCTGTTCACTATACATGCTGTTGGGGCTATAAATCTCCAACGCCACCTTCTTGGCATAAACAGAAAACAAGTTATACTGGATCCTAGCTTAGCCTTCATAGTTCAGCATACTTTACAATAACCACAGTGCTTCATTAGAATTTCAAACTTCATATACTTCACAGAATCAGAGAATGTTAGGGGTTGGAAGGGACCTAGAAGATCATCTAGTCCAACCCACCTGCCAGAGCAGGATCACCTAGACCAAGTCACACAGGAATGCATCCAGGCGGGTCTCTACAACCTCCCTGGGCAGCCCATTCCAGAGCTCTGGCACCCTCACTGTGAAAAAGTTTTTCCTTGTGTTTATCCTAAACCTCTTGTGCTCCAGCTTACTCCCATTGCCTCTAGTCCTGTCATTGGATGACCTCCACATCCTCCCTACACTCACCTTTAACATATATTTGGACATTAATGAGGTCCCCCCTCAGTCTCCTCCAGGCTGAAGAGCCCCAGCTCTCTCAGCCACTCCTCATAAGGGAGATGCTCCGTTCCCTTCAGCATCTTGGTGGCCATGCACTGGACTCTCTCCAGTAGCTCTTTGTCCCTCTTGTTCCCGAAACTGGACACAGTATTCCAGATGGAGCCTCACCAATGCAGAGTAGAGGGGGAGAAGAACCTCCCTTGACCTGCTGGCCACATTCCTCCTAATGCATCCCAGGATGCCATTGGCCTTCTAGGCCACACGGAGGCATTGTTGGCTCATGGTCATCTCCCTGTCTACCAGGACCCCCAGGTCTCTTTCTCCAGAGCTACTCTTCAACAGTTCAGTCCCCAGCCCGTTCTGATACATGGGGTTGTTCCTCCCCAGATGAAGGGCTCTACTCTTGCTCTGGTTAAATTACATTAAATTTCTCCCTGCCCAGCTCTCCAGCCTGTCCAGGTCTCTCTGGATGGCAGCACAGCCTGCTGTTGTGTCAGCCACTCCTCCCAGTTTGG